>JZKD02S1836682.1:230614-247747 GCA_000966675.3 Picea glauca
AATCATAAAATAATAAAAAATGTAATAATTAATATGAAGATTCCTCTGTAATTTAATTATCTAGTCATCTAATCTAAGGAATCTTCTTCATGTTGGCATCTTTTCGTGTCCCAACTTAAAATCTGGCTACAAGAAAAAGAAAAAAATTGCAAGAAGATAGAAGATGAAATAGTTTCTTTAAAAAATGAACTCAAGAAAACTATTGATTAATTGAACAGAAGATTGAAGTTTGGAAAGTGTATTGAAATACTACATAACATTCTCAGTTGCAAAAGGTCACCATTCATCAAAATAGGTCTTGGCTATGACGAAAAATGTCAAAAGACCCCCAAGGGAGATGCAAGCACTAAGGTCACGAAGCCATCAAAAAAATAAAATTAAGAAAAAGCTAAAAGATATGCCAATATTCTCAAAGGATCCATCAACAATAAAATTAGTAGCAGGAAAAAAAATGCTAACCAACAAAAATCCAATTCTACCCACAAGAATGAGTTTAGAAGAGTTGTTCCACCAAGAAGACCTTTCACAAACCGATACCAAAATCTCTGTCTTGGCTATTTTTTTTCTTGCAATAACTTTGGTCATAAAGAAATAGATTACAAAGCTTATGCAAGAAGTGATCGTGTGAGAGATATAAATAGAGGTTCTTGTAAAACCACAAGGAATGATTATGTAAGAAACAAAACTTGAATTTATCATGGGTTTGTTGATAGAAACTATAATTCATTTTCTCCCCTACTTGATTACAGTGTTGAATGTTATAACTGCAATAAAAATGGGCACATAGAATGTGACCGTAGAAGCAACATAATAAATAGGGAAGAATATGTTCTTGCCAAACATAAAGAAGAATACACAAAGGTGTGGAAAAGGAAGCAAGAAAAACAAAAGAAAGAAGAATGTGGACTTGCACTTTATACTAAAAATGAAGGGAACCAATGGTACATCGATAGTGGATGTTCAAAACACATGAAAAAGGACTAGACAAAATTTCTCACCTTGAAGGAAGAAAAAGGAGGCAGGATTACTTTTKGAGATAATGGCTCTGCAAGGATAGTTGGAAAAGGTATTGTTAGTATTGATAATGGAAAAATTAAGACACAAAATTCCATGTATGTTGAAGGGTTAAAGAACAATCTTCTAAATGTCAGTCAAATGTGTGATCAAGGCTACAACCTCATATTTCATTCTAAAGGGTGTGAGATAAGGAAAGAAACTTAGAAATATTGGTGGAAAATGTAATTAGAACCTCAAGAAATGTATACATACTCGATGAAGTGAAATAAGAAAAGTGTTGTATGGAATATAAGTTGAAAGTGATATCCCTCTCATCTCATCAGTAAAGGGAAGCACAAGCTTAGGGGGGGCAGCCCTTTGCCACTGATGTCAAAGGGGGAGAAGTTGTAGACAGAGGAATAATTGCAGAAACAAGGAAAGTTGCAAACATGGGGAGTATCAAAATTGACTAAGTCTTTCCATCAATGACAAAGGAGATATTGTTAGAAATATTTTTTTAATTGATGTCAAAGATAGAGGGAGCCTACAAGATGTCCAAGATAAAGACCCTTCTTGACTTTTGTCATCTAAACTAACATAAACTATTTCAATACCACAACCATGATCAAGAAAGATTGATTCAATTTCTTTAATTTTTGAGGCAACTGTCAGATTTTCAGGAACATGAGAGATTTCTTCATTTCTATGAAAAGTTTCCTCCCATATTTCCTTTGATGAAAAAGATAAAGTAGAGCAATGAGACCCTGACATAACCACTAGTTGAATCCAAAATGACTCATTATCAAAATGAATTTCTTCCTTCTTTTGTTCTTTCAAACCAACCTCATAAATGATTGAGCTTGAATTCTTTGCATAAGAGGTATCCTTTTCATGAAGAGGAAATGTAGGTGGAGTAAGATGATCAAAGGTAGCATGAAATTCTTCTTAAATAACATGTTCTCCCTGATTCATATCCCTAAAAGTGAAGAAAGACCCCAACATATGTTGTTCAACTACAACAATTGTATCCTTGGGATTTCCACATGAATCCAAATCAGCGTGTATAGTAGCATCAAGCATGATTCAAATTCATCACTTGTTGAACAATCTTGCTCATTTGAAAGGGAGAGAAGATGTAGATACCATTCAATGATTTCCCCTATAGAGGGCTTATCATTCAAAGTAAATCTATGACAAGTATGATAAAATCTTAAAATAAAGTTTTCTACTGATTCACCTTGTTTTCTTCTAAGAGATTCTATTTCACTATACAAATCATCATAATCTTACTTCTCAAAAGAAAACCAAATGTCATGCAAAAATTGTTTCCAAGTCTGAATAGAGGCGGTTATTAAAGTCTCACGCCATTTTTCAACCCAACCTTTGAAAGTAAGGACAACTAATCTGCACACAACTCCATCATTCACAATATCACGAGAAAAACTAATATGTAGGAATTGAATGACATGTTCACCTGAAGCGACATCATCTTCACCATCAAACTTAACTTTTGACAAGAGTAAGATTTTCCTTTTAGGAGTTCTAATTTATAATGGACAAGAAAAACATATCAATATAGGGATTTGAGTAGGAGCCATTAACAACCAGAAGCATTAAAAAGAATGGCACCACAGGGTCAGCTTGTCATATGTTATTCTTGTAGCACCATTTTGCTGATGGGTAAAAATGACCTACGTCAACATGGGGAGAATTGCCCGATGGTAGGTCCAAATTAGATCCACTCTCGTTTGGTATGGAAATCTCCTCTTGTATGTGGGTCCGTTTGCCACCAATTAAATAGATTTCTCCCCAAAATGAGACTTAGTCATTTAATCTCTTCTAAATCCTAAATGCATTCCTGATCTATTATGTAGATGTAATCATATTCTAACCTATGTCTATTCCTAGTCTAACAATAACAAGTAATTGCTGGTGTAAAGCTTGATTACTGGAAATAGTAAAGAATTCACATTCCACCAAAAAAAAACCTTACTAACATATTCCGTTCGCATAAATGATACCGAGTATGTTCCTACAGTGACATTCATAACCAATTAATTGACAAAAATAAATAATTGCATGAATTAATAAAATATAAATAATTGACAAAAAAACATCAAAACATCAAATGGTCATGAATCAACATCTCCTTGTAATCATCCTTTGGAAAAAATTCCTTAGAAAAATATCCAAGTAAAAGCTCCAAAATCCTTCGCTCCTTTATTCACTTTCATAAAAATATACATGCCCAACTTTTAGATTTTCCAACCCCACATCCCCAAGGAGGAGTCCACTTTCATAATAAATCTTGGTACTCTTTTGCTCTTCTTTGTTTGTTTTACAGTTACACCCATTCCTTTTTGTCCAACTTAATATCTGATACTCATTTACAAAAATCGCCGGAGAATAACCAATAAAACAAATAAAATATAACTTGGAAACATGCATAGTCACTGGCTCTATCTTTAGGTGATTTTGACTTTACTATTTCATCTCATTTGATGCATATAACAAATTTCCATTGATTTTGCTTAACTATCTCGACTATATGGTGTAGTGGACTAATTTGCTTCTTTCTGTTCTCTAAATCTGTATGAAATTTTGCTCAGTCACAGTTACGCAGGGATTTAATTCATTTGGTAAAGACCTGCACTCTTTAACTACAGGCTGTAACCATAATTTATGTTTGGCTTGTCCTTCATCTGGTTCGATTCCAATGAGAAACCACAATCCGAGCAACGACCACAAAGATTGAAGGGTCAAATTGTCTTTGCGAAACCATAAAGTGGTAGCGATGAATAAATCTCTAGACCATCTCGACCATAAAGTAATGAACAAAGTCGTCCAATATGTTGGTGTACAACACCACAAATGACATCCCCTCCTCCATTTCCCTATTGTTTATCAAATCCCCTTCACAAAAACTAACTGGACTCCTTTTCCCCAGTTCAACCTGCTCAAATTTCTGTGACAAGAATGTTTCCAAACCCTTTTTCTATTCTTTTAGGATTCATGTTGAATGAAAGCCGTAGGATCAAACAATAATTGACTGTAGATTTCATCAGGTCTAGAGTTATAATCCGGAATCAGGACGTAATGAGAACGAAAAGGAATAGTGAGTTCGGAATCCAGATATCTGGATGCTTGATGCGAGTTTTAGTCGGATGCCTAATGTTGCATGACTAGCTATCCGGATGCCCAGATCTTTCTAATGCATAACATTTTATATACATGCCACGCAAAAAAAATTAAAAAAATAAAGGGAGACAAGAATTCTTAGGGAAAATAAAGAAAAAATTATGTCAGAAACTCATGATATTCTAATTCATGTCATCATTTTTTCATGAAGTAGATTTAAGTTCTGATAATCTTAATGAGTTCATGAACTTTGAAAACCAACCAGCAACATAATTCGAGAGGAAAATGATCAAATTCGTCAAAGAGCAAAACTGTGAACCTTTTTTAATGAAAGTATAGGCTTTGTAAAGAATGATGTTCTACTCAATTTTAAATCTAACAGCTCACTCCTATATCTATCTATATATACTTTTTAGGTGCAAATTCATTTTCATCATACTAACATTTGGTTGAATAATTCGATCCGCCAAAATGTCTAACAGATTCAATTATGCATTTAAATCAAATCATTAACAAAAATGTCGTAACTTTATGAAGACTTAAAATTAGATGTTACCGAAATTAATTTTAACAAGAGTTGCATGACAGCATAGTCCCCAAGTAAGATTTAGTATCTTTTATTTTTAATAAGGGGTTCAAGTTCTTCACCAATCATAATTTAAAAAAATGGTTTAATTTAAAAAAAAAAAATTTAAAAATTCAATATAACAATGTTATACTTTGGAAAATTGTTTAAATTTATAATCAAACTGCTTAGTCAATAAAATTAATGTAAAATCAATAACAAACTCATTGCTATAGCCCTACTTTGACAGGGACTAATAATAATATACTAAAAAATATTATACTAATTTAAAATTCCTTCTGTAATAATATATACACTTAAATTATTATATAGAAAAATATCAAATAAATTTACACTTATATTGAAATACTATAAATATAATAAAATATTGTTATCTTTCTTTTTATTATATTACCTTGGCAGCAATATAGCATTCAATTTTCTTTGACTTTTACATTGACTTAATTATTTTTAACCAAATCTAAAGTTGACCTTAAGAAATAAAAAAAAAATATTTTGGAATATAAAAAAAAAATTTATTTTTCTGACTTTGATTGGTTAATAAGTTTAGACTTATAAAATTGATATTCCCTCATGCTGTGTGATTTGGCGGGAAATCCATTCTGCGGATTGCAGCCTGACATGCCTCTTGGGTAGCCAATGACAAGTCCACTAAGTGTAATTATTCCGTATGTCAGTCTGACGTGCCTCTTGGGTAGCCAATTACAAGTCCACCAAGTCTAATTAGTCCTTATGTCAGGAGTTGCCAACTGATCCATCTTTAAGATAGCCTATTAAATATTTCTATATTTAGATGGGACATATATTTCTATATCTAGAGGGGACATATACTACCAAATTATTTGATTTAAAAGATGAGTTATATTGATTGTGTAATTAATGTAAATTCTTAAACCATTTGAAGGCCACAATAAGGCTTCAATCTTTTCAATCAATGACAATTTTAAAAAATAAGTTATTTTATAGATTAAAAAATAAAAAATTGTATTTCTTATGTAAAACATTAGGTTTTCCATGGAATTTTTTTTAAGTCAATGGAAATTAATATCAAATCAATAGCAAACTCATTGCTATTGTCCTACTTTGATAGGGACTAATAAGATGATCCATCAATTTTCTTTATGTATTAATTTATTATTATTATTATATATTAATTTATATAAACACTAGTGGATTAGATTAGATTTAAATGATATATTAAATGTAGATTATTAATTCTTATAACTTTTATTGTGTATAAATATTTATGTGAAAAATAATATATTGGATTTAAATGGCACTTTAAATTTAAATAACTAATTTTAACAATTTTGAAAATGATAACTAATTTTTACAATTTTGAAAATGATTAAGTGATTATCTAATTATTAAATTACAAGAATTAAAAATATTTATTGGTATTTTAAAATATTTCATTTATTTAAAAAATAAAAATAAAAATGATTTTTTGTTTGAAGAATTAAAAAAAAACTCTTAATTAATTTTATTTTGGCTGATTTAAAAATAATGATTGTTATTTTTTTATGTGGAGGTTTAATTCTCGCAAGTGATATAGTGAACTCTTAACCAATACACTATTGTAATGACTTTAAGCCCGATTGTTTGTACCTTAAAAATTTTAAGATTTAAGGTACCATCCTCTCAAAGATTTTCACTTGGAGATTTTCCCAGGGAAAAAAAAGATCATCTAACTATATGATGCAAACTAAAAAGTAATTTTGTTTTAAAAAAAATTGAAAAACAATAGCCAAACCACATATATTGGAAAACATAACATTGGTAAACCACATATTTTGAAAAATATTTTGAAAAACATAAGTAACATTGTAAACCGCACAACTGAGTATGAAAAAATATATATCTATAGACTCACTTCTGTCCAATATCTAGATTTCTTCCAATATCTAGATGGGACATATACTGCCAAATTATTTGATTTAAAAGGTGAGTTATATTGATTGTGTAATTAATGTAAATTCTTGAACCACATGAAAGCTATAATAAGGTTTTAAAATTTTCAACCAATGATAGTTTAAAAAAATAAGTTATTTTATAGATTAAAAAATAAAAAATTATATTTCTTATGTAAAAGATTAGGTTTTTCATGGAAATTTTTTAAGTCAATGAAAATTAATGTCAAATGAATAGCAAACTCATTGCTATAGTCCTTCTTTGGCAGGGACTAATAAGTCTAGGTGAGTCTATAGATATAATTAATCAAGATGAAAATGAGAAAATTCAAGTGCCATAGCCATTATGAGTGAATTTTAAAACAATGAAAGCAACAAATCATAAAGAGACATTTTTCACGATGGAACAAAACTCATGCTTAAGATTGCATATAGAAAGGCGAGTATCTGAAACTTTTTTGAAACTTTTATTCAATGACTCTCTTTATTAGCAACTTATAACATGACCTGGTCACATCATTACCAAAAACAAACCCAATTAGTTTTAATCTTATAGGCCTCCATGTTTTTTCACAAGTACAAGATTTCCTTCAACACCTCTTGCTTTATCTTGAAATAGGACATAGGACAAAGACAATCACTTAAGGAAACAAAGGGAGATGAAAGAAATTTCATAATCACAAGATCAAAGGAGCATCAAACTCAAGACATGCATGAACCATCAAGGAATATAACTCATAAGAAAAGAAAATGTATTCAAGCATTAATTCATCAAACCAACTAGAGGATATGCTTAATAGACACATGTAGAAACAAACAAAAATGTGATCAAGCAACCAAGGGTCATGAATCAGGCCAGACATAAGGAAATAATATCATGCTCTCAAACATAGACCAAAATAGTTTATCACCAAAGCAATCAAAACCAAAGGGAGTGAAGAGACCAATGCCATCATCAAAAGATAGTAAGTTGATCAACCATAGGACCCTAAACCAAGACTTAGAAACCAAAAGTAGAATTATAAAAATAGGTAGCAATTTCRAAGTTTAATAKGGGGGCCTTTATTTTTGATCAAAAATGAAGGGGGGTTGTTGTAGGATCAACACCACCTTAAGTAAAATAATTTTATTTCAACTTTATAAAGAKAGGGAGAGGGAGAGTAATTGAAARAAAACAATTTCTTATTCTGTCAATAGGTGCTTTCTACTTCCCAATATGAGGGRGATGTGTAATTCCTTCAATGCTAAATTTAAAAATATATTAATAAAAAAAAWTATTTCAACTTGAGWCATAAAWAAAATATTTCAATGTCCACGTTAACTAAAATATTTCAATACCAAATTTATATTGAGGAAGATRTGTAATTCCTTCTAYGTTGAACATGSAGTYGACAAGTGACATCTAAAATAAAGATTAATAAAAAATATTTCAACGTYAACCACAACAATTAAAAGTAGAAAAATTATTGTGGTTAAAACATTTCAATGGTGTGTTCCCCAGTATGAGGGAGATGTGTAGTTCCTTCCATGTTCAACATGTAGTTGGCAAGTGGCATGCACACACACACACACACCGAATCAGTGTGGTTTTTTAGAAGGAGATGTGTAGTTCCTTCCGTGTTCAACATGTAGTTGGAAAGTGGCATGCACACACACACATATAATCGATGTTTTTTTTTTAATGTATGGTATGAACTATTTAACAACCCTAAATACCATGAAGGCTTGTTTATCAATGGTTGGATAATTTAGCTTAACCCCTTGTAGACTAGTACTCATAAATGAAAGGTGATCATACTCATTCCCTTGCTCAACATGGAGTTGACAAGTGACATTTAAAATAAAGAATAATAAAAGAAAATATTTCAATGTCGACCATAACAATTAAAATTAAAAACATTCTTATGGTTAAAACATTTCAATGTTGTGTTCCTTAGTATGAGGGAGATGTGTAGTTCCTTCCATGTTCAAATTGCATTTGGCACGTGATGTGCAAACACACATGGGGTAAATTTATGATGAAGTGTCAAATGGATAAAACTCAGCATAGCAATGCTCAAACACATAAACTTCTAGGCAAGAATGCATAAGCAGGTGAGGTCTTGGCTAATTTTAGTCAGTGATTTAAAAGAAAGTGTGGGTATATGGAAGACTTTAATGAGAAGGATGAGTTAGTCTACTATTAGCATCAGGCCTTACTAGAAGAGAAGTGAAGAAAAATCTCAGACACAAGGACTTCTTGATCTAAACTTTAAAACACTGATAATAATTACAACAACATCACAATCAAGCATACATTGTAACACAACTATAATATCTCAATTGAATAATTCAATGATGAGAAAATAAGAGTAAGAAAGAAGTAAGATGATGGAAAAGAAAGCTGACTGATCTCATACATAAAAACCAGAGTCTGGCTCTATTATATCAAAACATTACATAAGGAAGTCTATGATCAACCATTTCAACCTCAAAATGTTCTTCTAATGTTGCATTTATAGCCTAAACAAGGAATGACATCATACAATTCGAGTTTGATCCTCTAACATAGGATTTTCCCACCTAAAACTGAAAAACTTACACATGTTCAAGTGGAAACAACAAACTACTATAAACATGAGAAATTATGGCAACCATCCTAACACCATAATCTTTGCTTAGTGAGGTGTCCCTTGAGTACATCTCCTTCATTTCCATGTGTCCACCATTTCCAACTGACCTCCAAGCATTTGTACTAAGCTCCAATAGCCACCTGGTGACTGTTGATTCTCTCAAAACCCATCAAAATAGGGATTGGAAACGAATCTTGAAGTGTTGATTGTATCAGCCAGTTCATAGCGGATTTCACAGAGAATTCCATAGAGAATTCTGTAGCGCCCGCATGTGTAGACTATTTCGCAACATATTTCGTAGCGAGGTTGAATTTTATGTCTATCTAGATCATTTCGCAATGGATTTCGTAGCGATTGTGCAACTTCTGTATGTATAGCTCATTTTGCAGTGCTAGGCGCTACGAAATGTCCTGTAGCTATCTGTGTTGTGCAGTTTGAGCCAAAAATACCCAAAACCCTTATCCAAAGGTATATAATCCTGTAGAAGCCTCCAAAAAGGGTGTATGACAACAAGATCAGGTATAAACATAATACTTCCCACAAAGACTTCAACATGCAAGGATAACCATCTTCAAAATTGAGAATATTTCAGCCACTCCATTTCACCTCCCGAGTCTGGTACTTCTTCTAGTTGCATCTTGAGTTAGCACATTCAGATTTCTTTGAGCTAATTCATCTTTGAAAGTTTGTATCTCCATATTGATCCTTCTGATCTGAGATTGTAAATCTATGTTCTTCCTGTATAGATTTCTAAGCTTCCTATGAAGGGGCAGAAATATCTTTGTTGTAAACTTGGCCATATCAATGGTTTCCTTATACATATCCATAAGATCATTCAATTTTTTCCTCTCGGCCAACCTTTCTTCCTTCAGGTGAGCAACCTCCATTCTGGCATCTCTGAGTTTTCTGATCAATGTTTTGAAGGTAGGGTTGTCAGGGGGAGTAATTATGTCTATGACTTCAATGTGTTTTTCAACAGTCTCAACTTTACCCTTATCCTTCCTCTTGAAGAGAGCTTTTGTTATGGTTTCTTGTTCAACAATTTCCTTCTTGGCTAATGACTTGGTGAAGGGCCGCGTAGATTTAGTCTCAACTACAGTAGTAGGTGAGGGGAAGAGTAACTTTCTCCCTTTTTTTCCTCTGGTTTTAGCTAAAGGAATTTCTGCTAATTCTAGAGCTGGTTGGGGTGAAAATTCCCTTTGAGGAGAGTGATGAGCTTGTTGTAGGTGAATCCCCCTGCGGACAAGTGGATTCCCTCTTGGTCTCTAGACTCCTAATGCCAAGACAGAAAAGTGATTTACATGGACACTGACATCCTTTTAGATCTAATCAAGCTAATATACGAAGGAGAAGAAGAAAGATATGTACCTTGTTAATGATGTTTGTCCTTTCAAAGTCCAGGCTGAGCTTTGATCATGAGCTCCCGGATAGATCCTATAGAAAAAACAAAGATACATTGAACTTCCTACTCTAATGAGATTAGCTCAAATATAAATCCATCTACAACAGACAAACTCATGTGGAATGAGAATAAGTTTGAAAGAAACAAGCCAAGCATTGATTATTAATGAGAACAAGTAAAAGTACTTACAATCCTTTGATGAAGGTGCAGCAGCTTCTTCCAGTTCTCCTTGTCCAACCCCTTTGCTCAAGTAATATACACTGATTTATTTGATGACATATCACTTATGAGATCATAAGTTTCACATCTCCAATCTCTTCTGTTCATACCACTTACAGGATCATAAGTTTGGTATCAATCTCTAGTCTCCATTGTCTTTGTATGTTGCCTATGAGATCATAAGTTTCATACCTCCAATCTTTTTCATGTACCTTTCACCATGAGAAGGATTCCTTATATAACCTTGGAGAGGCCCAACCACTTGATAGATCTTTGGGATAAGTTGAGGATTCCTCTCCTTCAGTTGAGGATCTTCCCTAAGATCATGCCTTGACCATCTATTCGAATCCAACCACCTTCAAAAATTGAGGGATTCTTCTCTGATTTGTCTCAACAAACCCAAAACTTTCTCAGAAAGGGTAGCGCTCCCCCAAAAGGGTGCATAGGGCACTCAAACACTGCCCCAAAGAGGCTTAGGGAGCACTAGCACTCCCTGACAGTGGATAGGGGAGTGCTCCTCTCCAAAATCCATTTTTTAGTGGTTCTTTCAGTGGAAAAAGGTTTGTAATCCCTGTCAAGTGATTTCTCTTCTTCAAAACTAGTCTTTGGGGTGTCTTAAGTTTCTTTGTGATGTTGTTAGAGGAACGACATAGGAAATATGACAATATGATGTTTGTAACACTTGCAACATGTGTAGTCAATATGTGACACTTTTGGACAAGATGCGAGAGTTACAACACTTGTAATGACAACACTTGCAACACTATCGAAGTGAGTAATTTTGATGTGTAACAGATTGCCCCCCAAAGTACGAAGTTAGAAGACAATTATGACTGAATTACTTTGTAGAATTTTTTGAGCAAGGGTATGGACATAGAGAGATCGGAAAAAGATGCACACAACCATCAAACAAATATTATGACATGTTTCAAACCCAAGGCAAACATACCTATGCTTGAGTGATAAAGAATTTTTAGGTATGGCCACCATAAAATACACTGCGGATCCATAATTATATTAATAAAAGGTATAGCCACTGGAGATACAATGTGGATATATACTCCTATGACCTGAACTGATCATAGCCATGAAGAATACACAGTGGATCTATGAGATGACAAGACATAGCGATGACCAATACAAAGTGGATCTATGTAACATTATATGTGTCATAGTTGAAAAGAACTCCTTCGCAACTTGGGAAAAGTGCATATAAGAGTGATGACTCAACCCAGGGTCTTCTTACTGATCCCGATGTAGTACAAATCTAACCATGTGAATAGATGTCTTGATGTTGAGCATGGCAGAAACCACATGATTACTGGTCAATGATGTAAATCGTTAACAAGCGTGAGGGAGATCACCATTGATGTCAATGATTCCCAAGGTACTCTAGTACATTCCGACGAATGTGAATAGATGAGCTGAAGTCGAACATCCATGGAATCATCCGATTACAGGTCAATGATGTAAACCCACTGTTGGACGTGAGGAGGCCTGCCATTGAGGCATGCAGGTCCCAAGGTACTAACTGGTTTCTAAGTCTAGTTCCTGTATAATGTGTTGAATTCAACAGGAATAGACTCGTCGAAGGAGAGCCTTGATGTATCCCCCATCAACGACATGAAACTGACACAGAGATGTAATTGGTAGATCAAATGAACATGGACTGACATGGGTATTGAAACAGGATATTTGTGATGGATGACTCTCGAGGAAGATACTTCCCTTGAACACTGAGGCACAATAGCAGAAAAATGACATGGACCAAAGCACGATGATGCAGTGGATGCTATGACTTTTGTTAGGTGACCCAAAGGAGTAAAAGAAACTCAGAGGATTGGCTCAGTGCAGAGGTTCAGTGGATCAAAATGCATGCAAAGACAAAGTGTCATGTTCAAGGGCGACCGTAAGAGCTACTAGTAGTGTTCTCAAAAACTGCTTAGCTCTCTTCTTTTAATTTCCCCCCCATCTAGATAGATGAGTACCTCTTTTTAATTTAATGAGCTCGAGGAGGGTAACACATGCTCGATATAACTCACCTTCGGTAAGTCCCTCTTCCTTTATTTAACAAACTGGAAGAAGTAAGGGTTCGATCCCATATGGGCCCTTCAATGTATGATTGTTTAACGAGTCCAGAGAAGGTAAACTCGGTGGTTTTTCATATTTAGAGAGTCTGAAAACAACTTAAAGATGACTCCAATGTTGTCATTTTTCATAATGTTATTCTCGTGAGGTCGAAAAAGACATAAATTATCACTCGAAAGACACCCTTTCAAACCTTTTAATGAGTGGGAAAGGAAGCAAGGTCACTCGGAAATCTTTTCATGTTTAGAGAGTCTGAAAAGAGATCAAAGATGACTCCAAGGGGTCCTTTTTCGTTTATCCATGCGGGTCCAAAAAACAGATAAAAGTTTACCCAGCTGCATTCTCATGTTTTTTCGAGCACGAGAAAGAATAAAGACTAAGCTCGGTATGCCCCCAGCTTGAAAATTAGTGGCTTAACTCCAGAATGATCATCAAAGGCTGGAAACATGCCCTCCAAGCTTCAATTCATTCACCGACTGTGAGGTTGTCACCAATTTCTCTACTAGGTGGAGAAAAAGGAGAAGGGTGGATGAAATGAAGGGTCAAGAGAGGAGCTTGTTTCATTTGTTAACGATCTTGACATAGGAAAAGAGATATGCTCAGGGCTCTGGGTTCAATCCCCAGATTGTTGTTTCATTTTTTAATGAGCTTTCTATAGAAAGGAAAAATATGTTGAAAGTGTCTGTTTCATTTTTTAACGAGCTTTCCACAGAGAAGAGAAACTATGCTCGTGACCTCTATTTCATTTTTTAATGAGCTTTCTACAAAGAAGAGAAACTGCGCTCGTGACCTTTATTTCATTTTTTTAATGAGATTTCTATAGAGAAGATAAACCATCCTCGTGGACTCTCCTTGATCATGGCTGCCAAGAGAATAAAGCTCTGGAAGGACACCATGTCAAGGGACAAAAATCGATCATGGCTTCCAAAACATCTTCACTAGATGGAAGAAAATCACTCTAGAAGGAACACATCTCGAGGGTCGCGACAGTGATAAGTAGATCAGGCTCCAATATCCCTACCGAAGAGATCACCATGTCAACTACTGGATCCAAATCATCGAAAGTTGAAGTCATGGGAGATGATGGAAAATCGACATCAAGAGGAGAGATAGAGTGTATATCTTCCTGAATTTCTTCACAAGGGGGAAGAAAAGAGGATTGATGATGGTTATTATCCCGAGGTAGCTTGTCAATGCTCAACATTTCCATAATAGATTAATCAAAGGGAAAATTTAGGGAAATGTAGTCGATCACAGACGACAAGGAACTTAACCGTGATGGCATCGAGTAACTATAATGTGCCAATAGATGTTGGTCATCCGAAGAGGGAGAAGCGGATTGGATAGAAACGTATGATGTTTCGGTTGGACTAAGTGGAACGATGTCACCTAGTGTATTGAATTCCAACAGACTAGGTACAATCCAAGGGTGAGATGATTCCAAAGATTGATAAGCCATGGTCAAAATCATATCAATGGCGGCAATATGATGTGTAGTCGATGGAAGTGGTGTAGGGAATGTACCCATAAGGATAGAATATTTTAGTAAGCCAACACCAACGCTTTCATACGTGATCTTGTGGTCTCCCAAGAAAGGAATGTTGTTGGTAGCGGGAGTGCGAGCATCGGTTGTGCAGAAATCCAACTGATCAACAGTGACAATTTTTCCCTGATGAGGAAATTGTACACATTGAAAGACCAGAAAGGCAATGACAATCATAGCATAAAACCGACTTCTTCCAAGTAACAAGTTGTAATCGAGGGGAGCATCGATGACCTCAACATCAACAGTGACAATTTTACCACCCAACTGGATGGGCAAGGACTGTAAAATCCCATGGGGATGAAAACCTCGCCCATCGAATGCATGTAACATCATTGGGGATTTGTTAATTGCGGGTGATTTAAACTTTTCCAACATGCTAAAGACATGACACAAGTTGAGGCTCCCTCATCCAGAATAGTTCAGTAGATTTGTTGATTGTGAACAACAACATCAACTTGGAAAGCAAGTTGGTGGGAGATTCGATATGTATAATTGTCCAGGTTAAACATGATATGGTTGGATGACTTAGGATCAACAGCACCAATAACAGACAAGAGAGTTCTGCGTTGACTGGGGCAATGCTGTATAACTTCTAACGCAGACATAGCACATGGTGCTTGAGCCAAATATTCAACAATGTTGTAGTTCTAGGTGGCACATGAACTAGGATTAAAGGTAGATTTATGGATAGTTCTCTTAGGAGGGTGTAAGATAGAGTCGAACGTAGGTTTCTTAATCTGAAGTGTTCCATATGGAGGATTAACCGATGGAGGACTAACAGAGGACGGTGATGGATCCGGTAAGGTACCGGTACTGTTAGTGACTTTTCCTTTGTCAGGGTTACCTAGTCTGTCGTATGTCTTAGAGAGAGTGGTCAAATTAATCCCATTAAACATATAAATATGTTCACTCGTTGAGGCCTCATCATGGGGATGACTAGAACTACCCCCAGGAGAGGGGCTTTGAGCAACCATGGATTGCTGCTTTGGAAAAGGATGAGTAAGCACAATGGGTTGTGAATTTCCCTGGAAACATTTGGACACTTCATTGCGATGTGGAAAGTCTCGAGTGTAGTGATCATCACCACAAATGATACACGATAATTTTAGTTTCCATTGTGGTTGTTTTTCGGTAGCAGCTATTTAATTTTTTGGTTGTTCATTGTTATTAGTGTTTTTTTATTTAGTTTTTGTCTTCTTCTTACCTCCGGATTGTTGTGAAGGGGCAGATTGAATGACATTCACCTCAAATAAATGAGTTTAAGGGGTAGGTAGAGGAGAGTGGGGTTGACTAAGAAGTAGATGGAGTTTTGACGGAATCAATAACACCATTCGCATGAGATGAGGATGAGAACTTGGATGGATCGGTATTAGCTCGAGCAACATTTGGAAGCAAATCATACAAAGTACTAGATTGTGAATAAACCAAATCTAAGTACTGAGCCCGAGCAATGGTTTCATCCTCGATGACCGCGCCACCCATAGCGACATCGTGAGTGATCGAGGGTAAAAGTGATTTAGTAAACCACTACGCCAATAATATGTCAGGAATAATTATTTTGATCATCCTTCATCATCATCTCCACTCATGAATATGGTCAGAGATATGAACAGAGTCAATTTGACGAAGGGAGGTCAAGATTTTAGTACCTGTCTCGTAGCGAATAGGTAGTTGAAAGTGCGTGAAGAAAGACATGGAAAGGGAGTTGAGTTCATGGAAAGAAGCACGTGGTAGTTCAATATACAACTTTGTTGCCGAGCCCATAAGTGTTCACTGGAAAAGACACAAATGTATATGATCCGGATTTTATGAGTAGAACGAAATGAATACAGATTATTAATAGGTGCTTAACACAAAATAACAAAGATACAGTAAAAATGTTTTTCTATTCAATAACGAAATACGTTGAAATTGTAAAACGTAGTGGAAACAAGCTTGTTGGAATGGTTGCGGCTTATCTCTGAGAAGAGATGTGACAACAGCACGCATTCGCAAGAAGAAGGTTACAATGAGGCTCTGAAGGCCTTTTTACAATAGGAAATAATTCCAAAACCCCTAGGCATCCAAAAACCTAACCCTAGGAGATGAAACGCCAAAAGTCATGTGGGCCTCGTTTGGGTAAGTTAGTACATCAACTTCCCGGGGTCGTAACTTTTGCATACGATCTCCGTTTTAGCCATGTGATAGCCCGTTGGAAAGGTATCATCGAGGAGATTCAGTTTTGGGGATAAATAATTCCTTAAACTATCATTGAGGAGATGGATACCGAAAATCTTCATTTTGGCCCTCAAAATGGCCCTAGAAGTTAAAACTGCTAAAAATAGTAAATTGCTAAAATTGCCAGAAAAATGTTTTGAACTAGTTGGAAAAGGTGGGTGGCCACTGATATCCATCTAGATCAATCCTCCCTCCTTAGGAATCAATGGTCTCCATTTCCTTGAGGTCCACCATTAGATGAGGAAATTTCTGCTGAATTTGGCCCTGGGTGAGCCACTTGCCTTGGTGCAGGAGTTGCCCTGCTTTGTGTTGGTCACTATAATTGCTTAATTAATTTCAAACAACCAAGTGAAACATAAATTATCAACCCAGGGAAGTCTTTTGTTTCAAAGATAGCTGCGCACTATGTATGCTCAATT
>JZKD02S1836682.1:250293-265685 GCA_000966675.3 Picea glauca
CCTAGGAGATGAAGCGCCAAAAGTCATGTGGGCCCCATTTGGGTAAGTTAGTACATCAACTTCCCGGGGTCGTAACTTTTGCATACGAACTCCGTTTTAGGCGTGTGATAGCCCGTTGGAAAGGTATCGTCGAGGATATTGATTTTGGGGGATCAATCATGACTAGTATATCATTGAGGATCTTGATAGTTAAAAAACTTCATTTTGGCCCTCAAAATGGCCCCAGAAGTTAAAACTACTAAAAATAGTAAATTGCCAAAATAGTCAGAAAACTATTTTGAGCCAGTTGGAAAAGGTGGGTGGCCACCGATATCCATCAAGAGTTCAGTACATATCTCATAGTGAATAGGTAGTTGAAATTGTGTGAGGAAAGACATGGCAATGGAGTTGAAATCATGGAAAGAAGCACGTGGTAGTTCAATATACCACTTTGTTGCTGAGCCCGTAAGTATTCGTTGGAAAAGACACAAACATATATGATCTGATTTTATGAGAAGAATGAAATGAATACAGATTATTAACAGGTGCTTAAAACAAAATAACAGATATACAGTAAAACTGGTTTTCTATTCAATAACGAAATAAGATGAAACTGTAAAATGCAGTGGAAACAAGCTTGCTGGAATGGTGGCGGCTTATCTCTGAGAAGAGATGTGACGACAATGCACATTCCCAAGAAGAAGGTTACAATGAGGCTCTGAAGGCATTTTTAAAATAAAAAATAATGCCCCGAACCCTCGGCATCCAAAAACCTAACCCTAGGAGATGAAGCGCCAAAAGTCATATGGGCCCCGTTTGGGTAAGTTAGTACATCAACTTCCCGGGGTCGTAACTTTTGCATGCGATATCCGTTTTAGGCGTGTGATAGCCCGTTGAAAAGGTATCATCGAGGAGATTAATTTTGAGGGCTCAATCATTCCTTCCTATATGATTGAGCATATCGATACCAAAAAAACCTTCATTTTGGCCCTCAAAATGGCCCCAGAAGTTAAAACTGCTAAAAATAGTAAATTGCCAAAATTGTCAGAAAATTGTTTTGAGCTAGTTGGAAAAGGTGGGTGGCCACTGATATACATCTAGATAAATCCTCCCTCCTTAGGAATAAATGGTCTCCATTGCGTTGAGGTCCCCCATTAGATGAGGAAATTTCTGTTGAATTTGTCCCCGGGTGAGCCACTTGCCTTGGTGCAGGAGTTGCTCTGCTTTGGCGACTCGATAAAGCTAGGTCCTTTGTTGTCAAGTGCCCTTGATATGTCTGTCTAGAATCTGATAATTGGATGCCTTTTGTATGCAGTCGGGGTTGAGCTCTGTTGGTGTCAGTTGTTCTGCTACTTCTGAGGTGTCCAATAATGGTGGGAAATAAGGGCGAAGGAGATCCACGTTGAACACTGGGTGCAGGCCAAGGAAAGGAGGAATGTTGAGCTCAAAAGAATTATCCCCCATGGACTTCGTGATAGTGTACGGTCCATAATGGAGTGGGTGAAACTTCTGATGGGGTCCTGTAAGGTGTTCTTTCTGCAAGTGCAACCAAACTTTGTTGCCCACCTGAAACTTATGCGACACCCGATGTTGATCATGGCACTGTTTGTACTTGTCATTGGAATTTTGTAGGATATCCTAAAACTGTTGGTGGATGTGTTGGATCCTCTCAATGAATCAGGTGGCTTTGTCAGCTTCAGTTGGAGTAGTAGATGAGTCAGTCGAGGTGACCGAAAGGGGAAGTGCAACATCTATGGGACCCAATGGTTGGAATCCCAACCCCACTTGAAAGGGGTTGTGGCTAGTTAAGCTATGCAAGGGTTGGTTGTAGCTATTATAGACATAAGGAAACCTCTCATCCAATGTGAGAAGGTGATTTGAATTATACATGTGAAGGATATGCACAATCATTCGATTTACAACCTCGATTTGGCCATCTGTCTGGAGGTGGAAGGGCATGGATTTGGTGAGCTTGGTGTCCAGCAGTGACCAGAGGGTCGACTAGAATGTGTTGATAAATTGACTATCTTGATCTGAGACAATGGTTTATGGGATTCTAAAATGTACCCAGACTCATTCAAAGAAGAGCTTGGCAGTGGCCTCTGTTGTGATGGTCTTCTTGCAAGCAACTAGAATCACCATCTTAAAAAAGCGATCAACAACCACAAAAACATAGTCATTTCCCCACTTGGTGGATGGGAGGACCGACATGTAGTCCATTGAGATGGATTCCCATGGCCTGTGAGGAGTAGGAAGAGGGGTGTACAGGCCCTATTTCTTACTAGTTAGTTTGGCAATAGCACAGGCAGTGCAGGACCTGATATACTTTCTGACCTCTTGTCGAAGTTTTGACCAGTAGAAATGTTTCTTTAGCATCACCACTGTCTTTTAGATGCTGAAGTGTCCTACCACCTGACTGTAATGGGCTTCCCAGATCAGCTTCACTCGCTGACTTGATGGAACACAGATATGGCCCATACGACACAATAACCCATCCTGAAAATGGAAATTATCGACAACTACATTTTCACCCAACATTTGGTAGGTGGTGGCAAAGTCAGGGTCTATCTCATAGAGTTGTAGCCATCCAGATGTATGATGGTTGCAAGAGTCTAGAACCATGGTGAGTGTCATGACTGGTGGTCTGTTGAGGCAATAAGCGACACGATTGGTGCTTCCTAGTTTATACTTGATGTTGAGGTGGAATTGTTGCAAGTATGTGGATCACTTTTGATGGCCGTCATTCTGCAATTTTCCCTGTGTCTACATGAATTGCAGTGACTTATGATCAGTGTGGATGACTGTATCCTTCCCAAGAATTTAATGTCTCCACTAGAAGCATGCTTGCACAATGGAGTACATTTATTTGTCATAAGTAGGGTACTTACGGATAGTATTTGACAATGTATCACTTTGATAGGCCACGGGGTGGCCGTGATGAGTGAGATCGACACCCACAGCATAGTCTGAAGAATCTATCTTGATCTCAAAGGGATGTTGTAGGCCTGGTAGTGAAAGTACTAGGGATGAGCACAAACGCTTCTTCAAAACATCGAACGCTTGTTGTTGGGACTGGCCCCACACAAATTTCTCCTTACCACCACCCCTGTTTATTTGGCTAAGGGCCCATGCAATATGGGAGAAACCCAACATGAACCTGCAGTAGAAATTAGCAAGTCCCAAGAAACTCTGAAGCTCAGTGAGTGTTGTTGGGGCTAGCTAGTCACGGAGGACTTGGATCTTGGATGGATCCACATGTACGCCATGCTAATCAATGATGTAGCCCAGGTAATGGACTCTGTCCATGCCAAAGGAGCATTTTTCCAGGTTCCGTATAGCTTGTGCTGCCGCAGGGTGTACAGATCCTGCTGAATATTCTACAAGTGTTCAACCCAAGTCTTGCTATAAATTAGAATGTCATCCAGATACACCACTACAAAAGTATTGGTGAATGGTCGTAGGATATCATCCATCATCCTCATGAAAGTGGCTAGATAATTTTTCAAACCAAAGGGCATGACCAACCATTCCAAAAGTCCTTCCTTTAATTTGAAGGTGGTCTTCCATACATCTATCTATTCTATCGGGACCTGGTGTAGCCAGACTTCAGATCAATCTTACTGAAGTATTTGGCCCCCGTGAGTTGATCACGGAGGTCATCGATTCAGGGAATCATGTATCGGTTTCTGACAATGATTTCATTCAGAGCTCGATAATCAATATAGAGTTGCCAGGTTCCATGTTTCTTCTATACTAGCATGATTGGGCTCCTGCAAGTTGATGATCTGGGCTCGATGTGCCCCTTATGGAGCAGTTCTTGGATTTGTCACTTGATCTCCTCATTCTCTAACAAATAAAAATGATAGACTGGCCCATTGGGCAGCGATGCACCGAGGGTCAGATCGATGGGGTGCTTGACTTGGCAGTGTAGAGGTACCCTTGTAGGTGAGGAGAAGATATCTGAGTATTCTTCCATGACATTATCTACCTTCTTCTACTGTGTGGAGAGGTTGACCACAAAGACCCTGGATGTGGCTGTGATCTTTCACTTATTCTGAGAGTGAATCATGAAGAAGACAAACTTCCCCATCTAAGAGATGACCTTCCTTCATTTCTTAGCAGAGATCAAGGAAATAGCATCAGGTGGGATTACCTAGGGTATCCTGTACAATTTCATGTTCAAAGTAATAATAACACTATGAGGCCTAGACTCATATACAACATGGCGTTTCCATAAATAAGGTTGGCCCAAAAGAACATCACAATCTTCGAGAGGAGCAACATCACACAATACCTCGTCTTTGAAGGGCTTGATGTCGTACGACAGTCGTCACTGTTGGATGACGCAGAGATTGCTTCCTTGGTGGAACCATCCAATGGTGTAGGGTTGTGGGTGTGGCATTATTGGCAGGGCTAGCCACTTGATGACCTCTACTGAGATGAGGTTCTTCTGGCTACCACTATCAACTATGAAGTGCAGCGGGGTGCCTTTTACCCACATCTGTGAATGGAAGAGGCACTCTCCTTCTTCTGGCTCGTCTGGTTCACTAGGCTGGAGCTTCGTGGTAGCAACGGTGGGACTAGGTTCCGTGTCAATGATCCATATTCCCCTTTCTGGTTCTGTCTCGGAGTCAGAATCCACATTTGATTCATAGGCTTTCACTTTGGCCACCAACGACTACTTTGAGTGGCAACCAGCAATGTTATGGAAAGGGATCTTATAGAAGTCGCACCACTTCTCGGTATATTTCTTTGTCTTTCTGGTGTCCTCCTTTTCTTGCAGCTTGTACTGGTTTTCCTGATACTGTCCATATTTTATTTGTCCTTTATTCGGTGGGTTGGGGCCACCCTTTTTTGTATTTTGTTGTGAGGGGTTCCCAGGCCCAAATTGCTGCGTCTTTTGTTTGATCTTCTGCTCAATTTTGACGACATATCGGTAGGCTGCGCCCAAGGATGAGATGTCCAGAAATTCCATTTCTATTTGGATGTATCTATGCAGAGCATCGTGATACTTGAGCACCAGATGTCACTCCAAATCTTTGATACCCAACTTGGTGCACAAGGTATGGAAGATATTTTTGAAATTTGGCACTGCTTGGTCTCTTTCTTGCTGTAGTGTGGTCCATTTGGTATACAGGTCATCATAAATTTTGATAGGGTAGTATTATTCCTTAATAGCATCCCTGAAGGATTCCCATGTGGCCGTGATTGAAAATATTGAGGTTTCCTCTGTTTCCTTTTGCTCGTAGAAAGTTTCCCACATATCTTTGACATGGGGAACGACTTTGAGGAGCGCAAAAGTAATATTTTCTCTATTCAAAAATTTATGAACAGAAAAATACCCTTCTAGTAGATTCAACCACTTTTCTACATCATCTGCATCTATCTGACCTTCAAATATAGGAATATCAAAGTTTATTTGTACCTTGAAGGGGGCGGTGCCTCCGTTCGAAGAAGATGCATCACCTGTTGGTAGTCGCTGAAGAATTTATGCAAAACCATCCATCATCTCGTTCCTCTGTTGCGTGAGGGATTCCTCAATCAATAGTTTGAAAGGATCTCCTGTCCTGTCATCATTCTTTTCTCCTGCCATGGGAGGTCTCTTGGGCATGTGAGAGATTCTTTCCTCAAGAGAAACAACCTCGAGACCCAACTCTTTGTACTCCGACCTCGTTGGGGACATGCATTAAGACGACAAGGAGCGGACTGCTCTGATACCACTAATCCAGATTTTATGAGCAGAATGAAATGAATACAGATTATTAACAGGTTCTTAACACAAAATAATAGAGATACAGTAAAACTGGTGTTCTATTCAATAACGAAATAAGCTGAAACTGTAAAATGCAGTGAAAACAAGCTTGGTGGAATGGTGGTGTCTTATCTCTGAGAAGAGATGTGACAGAAACATGCAGTTGCAAGAAGAAGGTTACAATGAGGCTCTGAAGGCATTTTTACAATAATCAATAATGCCAAAAACTCTAGGCATCCAAAAACCTAACCCTAGGATATGAAGCACCAAAAGTCATGTGGGCCCTGTTTGGGTAAGTTAGTACATCAACTTCCCAGGGTCGTAACTTTTGCATACTATCTCTATTTTAGGCGTGTGATAGTCCGTTGGAAAGGTATCATTGAGGAGATTCATTTTTGGGGCTCAATTATGCATTCACATATCATTTATGAGCTCTATACTGAAAAACCTTCATTTTGTCCCTCAAAATGGCCCCGGAAGTTAAAACTGCTAAAAATAGTAAATTGCCAAAATTGTCAGAAAACTGTTTTGAGCTAGTTAGAAAAGGTGGGTGGCCACCGATATCCATATGGATCAGTATAGAATCATCCATGAGGGAGTTTGATGAACAACACAAATGGAAATTCATCACATGGTTATGTGGGTCTTCTCCATATTTTCCGTCAAATTTTGGAATATCAGGAGGAAGTTTAGCTGGAATAACTGGCCAAACTGGTGAATGAAAGATAGGATCATTGGTTAACCAAGACAAGTCTGGGAGATACAGATTCACAAGGAAAGGTAGTTGTCAGTTAATTTGCAGATGATACTGGTGTGACATAGGAACATTAGTAGGACCATAAATTGGGTTAGGTGGATAATTGTAACTAGTAGGTCCTCCTACATACGGTTGTTGTTGACTAGGATAAACAGGATTCGATGATGGCTAAGAAACATTTGCATAACCCAGTGGGTTCTAAGATTTATAAGCCGGGTGATTTTCTTTCCCATAAGGAGGATAAAAATTATGCCCTTGAGGAGGGTAAGAAGTAGATCCCTGAGGTAGATACACATTAGACCCATGGGAAGGATAAGTTTGTTGTCCTTGAGGACTCTAGGTGGTGTTTGGGACGCCTAGATAAGGTTGTCCATAAGATGGACTGGAAGGAACAAGATTTGATACTCCTCCTTGTGGGTTATGATATGAGTGCCCCCCAACATGGGGTTGGGTAAATGTGCCTCCGGAAGATACTCCCTAGGATTTTGAAGGGTTTCGAGCAGACGTAGGTTTCCCCCCTACCAATGGTGGATTAATGACCTAGGTATGATTGGCAAAGGGAGGTTTCCATCCGGGAAGAACATGAAAAGGGTGATGTCCCCCGGGAGGGGTAGGATCACCATAGAATGGTGGTCTTATAGGAGGGATAGGTTTTCTAGAGGGTGGTTTCCCTCCAGTTGGTTGTATTTGGCTGGAAAGGGTTTTCATTCTCGGGTGAAAAGATGTCCCGGTAGGATCGTGCAGAACATGTGGAGTTGTAGAGTAAAAGTTTCTAAAAATGGGGGTAGGGATTGAAGTGCCTTGGGAATGAGTAGAGGTGATGAGTCCAACATTAGGATATAATTGTGTTGATGCAACAATAGGATTACTTACCTGATCGATGGGGTGATTCATAGTTTGACCGGATGGCCCACTTTCAACAAGAGGGTCATGAGGATTAAAGGGTTGTTGAAAGGATTCAAAATGCTCATAGAGATCATGTCCTGATGAAGTCCTCCATACAGAAAAAGTAGGTGTGGGATTTGTATCTACTGCAGTGTTAGAATGAACAGGAGTCCTATACTCATCACCAAAGGTTGGTTCTTTGGATCCCATATATGTGTTGGTAAAATCTCTCACAGATAACTGTGGGACATCTTCATCTATGATGTTCCCAAGAGAGTCTAAACGAAGAAAAAGTGGTTCGAGAGGAATTTTTGACATTGACGTATTGCGAGGAGTGGGATTCTTAACTGTAACCAAAGCACCTTCTGGGTTGTCTAACGGAGGAGTAACAACACTCCCAGCGTTAGATTGATTTTCTACCTCTCCACGGTAGTTGTCTTCTGGAGGGTTAGGAGGTAAGGGTTGGTAGCCTTCTAGAGGTAGCCCTTGCATCCTACGCGATCGACGAAGACCTTTATTGTCTATAGGCTCAATTTTGGAGAATAATAGTACACGCTGAAAATCTAGTGCCAACTAGCAAAAGGACACAGCATATGCTAATAAAATATAGGAATCAAAACAAAGCAAACAAAATTTCTCTCTATTATTGTACTAGTTAGTGATTTAATCCAACGTTGCGTGATCAAGTCAAGAAGGGGCTAGGATATGGTGGAATAGTTACAATGGCAACCTACTTGACGGACTTTCATCTTGGTGCAAGCTTCCATGTAGTAATTGTGGATTTACCCTCCAAGGAGCCTGAGTGAGTTTGACCAATGTCTATTCTCGGTACAGTGAGACTTCCCTTCACCATCACCTCATGTAAGTACCTAAAGATTATGGAAACTAAGGACACCAAATCACAGTCAGCCCTTGGGCGGGTACAGTCGACAGTCCGATCTGAACGTATGGGCAGGATAAAAAGTTCAAAATCAACTCGAGAGGCTCCCACACATAATCATGGGTATAACCTCAAGTGACCCCAAATATATAATTCGACCACTACAAACAGTTGAACCATGGAGGCATAATCTCTGTAACTCACCCAAATGTGACCTCGTGTGTAACCCTTGTGTGAGAGGGGGATCCTAGAAAGCCTATATGACAATTGGAATTGACTCTCCCTATCTCAAGATGCTAATGTTTGTTTTGAAAAATTTGGAGAGTTGTACTCATAGCCTAATTTAAAGAGTTAATCCTAGTCTAATGTTGGTGGAAGATCCTAAGAAAAAATGTTCTAGATAATTTTTAATTAGCGTTCATTTTGTAGCTGTTCTTTACTCAAAGGGTGTATGACAATGAAACTGATGGTATGATGACTCAATTCCCAAAAATGCACAAGAAAATGATAAGCAGTCTTGTCTTTCAATGAATGGATATTTAAGGGAAAGAGAAAGAGTTATTTTCACTATCAAACGCTAAGATGCAATGTCCTCAATCAATTGTTTCTCAATCAAATCCAATGCAATGCTAAAAATTTCATAAATGCCTTCTAATATCCAAACCAATCACTAAAATATGTCTGTTTACTTATATGTGAATGATAATTAGATGTAAAACTTATAGATGCCAATCAGACTTCAGGATTAAACAAACAGAAGAAAACCTCACATAAAACAAAAAATACACTCTCGTCGTGAATAAACAAGAAGGACAAAGATAACCAAATTTGTAAACAAGAACCAAAAAACCTCGAACAAAAGAGAAATGTTGGAAAAATGACCTCAAAGATCAAATGAAAAGGTTCACATACCTTTGTATTTCCTCACAAAAGCTTCCACTCAGTCAGATAAAGGAGAAGAAAACAACAAGATAACTCTAGGTCAACAAAGACAAAGAGTGACTTCAAGGCAAGGAAATAAAATGTCAAATTCCCAAACAAGAAGAGATCAATCCTTAGAAAACAGGGTGTTGAAGGCCAATACCAAGATGTACTGAGAGTATGAGACCCTCAACAAATTCAAAAGGAAAAAACTGAACTCAGAAACTGAAAAACTAGAGGATTTTTCATCGAAAATTGGGTAGTTCTCTGGTGTAAGGGGAACCAGAGTGTTACAACACTCTATGTAAGACCACCAGGGAGTATTGGCACTTTGATAGCAAGGGCGAGGGAGCGCTCTACTTCAAAATCTCAGAAAAATGCCTAGAAACTCAAAAAAATCAAGCAAATTTAGTCAATCAGGGTGATGATGATGAAATAAAGAGAAAATCAAACAAATATAAGAATCAAAAAAAGTATGGAGAAGGTCAAATGAGTGGGAAAAGGGCCAAAACAAGATCTAGGAAAGGAAACAAAAATCAGAGCTCCTCCCCAGTGGAGTCGCCAATTTCTGTTGTAGGTGAATCCCCCTGTGGATAAGTGGATTCCCTCTTGGTCTCTAGGCTCCTAAGGCCAAGATAGAAAATTGCTTAGCATGAAAACTGACATCCTTTTAGATCTAATCAAGCTAATATACAAAGGAGAAGAAGAAATATATGTACCTTGTTAATGACATTTGTCCTTGCAAAGTCCAGGCTGAGCTATGATCCTGAGCTCCTGGATAGATCTTGTAGAACAAACAAAGATACAATGGACTTCCTACTCTACTAGGATTAGCTCAAATATAGATCCATCTACAATAGACAAACTCATGTGGAACAAGCATAAGTTTGAAATAAACAGGCCAAGCATTGATTATTAATGAGAACAAGTAAAAGTACTTACAATCCTTTGATGAAGGTGCAATAGTTTCTTCCAGTTCTCCTTGTCCAACCCGTTTGCTCAAGTAATCTACACTGATTTCTTTGATGACATATCAATTATTAGATCATAAGTGTCACATATCCAATCTCTTTTGTTCATACCACTTACAGGATCATAAGTTTGGTATCAATCTCTAGTCTCCACTGTCTTTATATGTTTCCTATGAGATCATAGGTTTCATACCTCCAATCTTTCTCATGTACCTTTCACCGTGACAAGGCCTCCTTATATAAAGTTGGAGAGGCCCAACCAATTGAGAGATATTTGGGATAAGTTGAGGATTCCTCTCCTTCAGTTGAGGATCTTCCCTAAGATCATGCCTTGACCATCTATTTGAATCCAACCACCTTCAGAAATTGAAGGATTCTTCCCTTATTTGTCTCAACAAACCCAAAAATTGATCAGAAAGGGTAATGGTCCCCAAAAGGGTGCACATGGTGGTCAAACACTCCCCCAAAGAGGCTCAGGGAGTGCTAGAACTCCCTGATAGTGGGTAGGGCAGAGCTCCTCTCCAAAATCCATTTTTTAGTGGTTCTTTCAGTGGCAAAAGGTTTGTACTCCCTGTCAAGTGATTTCTCTTCTTCAAAACTAGTCTTTGGGGTGTCTTAAGTGTATTTGTGATGTCATTAAAAGAACGACATAGGAAATATGGCAGTGTGATGTTTGTGACACTTGCAACACATGTAGTCAAGATGCGACACTTGCGAAAAAGATGTGACACTTACAACACTTGTAATGACGACACTTGCGACACTATCGAAGTGAGTAATTTTGATGTGTAATAGAGCTCCCCCTTCTTCTTCTTATTTTTATTTAGGAGCCTCATCATCTTTGCCAATGTGTTTTCCATTTCTCTTTTTACTTTTTTCTATGTGAACAACACTGGCAGCTTGCAAAGGGCTATGCACCTTAGATTGAGGAGTATGGGCTACATTTCATTGCATATGTGCAGAGGAAATGAATTTCTCCCAAGCTATGTTTCTTTTCTTGAAATCCTCCATCACAAGAATCCTAATCAACCCTGAGTGGAAAACACTTGTGTCCATAGCCTTGGACTTGGCCTAGACCCTGTGAACCATTTTCCCCATACTCCTAAACAAATAGAAAGGGATGTTCATTAGGTATTTTCCTGTGAAGTGTAGAAAAGGTCAAATGTGGTATTGGTAAATCATATTGAATATTCCCTCATAGGTAAAATATCTCCAGATCACCTTTAACATCTTGTCAAATTCCTCAACCAAGTGGCTCCTAGGCACTCCCTTTGATAGGTTATCTTTGTGACATTCTGGTTTGAGAAACTCTTTAGAGAAGGCTGCATTAAGAGTCATGGATTTAAACCATCTTTCACCAGTGTTAGGTATCTCAGTGGATGCTGCAATGGTGGCTTCAGATACCTCCATTTCAAGGGTTACCATCTTGGTTTTGGTGCCATCCAAATTCAAGGCAAACTCTTTGGCTACCTTAGGGTGTCCCCTCTGCATATTCTGACAGAAATTTAAACATCCAACTCTCTGGAAGACCTCTCTGATCAGAGGTTCAACATCAAATAACTACAGATCACAAGGCTCGGTCCTAACTAGAATATCACCCTTATGAGACTTCTTTTGTTGTGGTGTATCCATTTTTTATTATAGGAGGAAACATACTACAATAATTTGAGAGATATGAGAGGCCAAACAAAGGACAAAGGTCTTAGGGTTTGAAATGATGGTATTTTCAAAGATGGATTCTTCTAAGGATTCATATTTTTCCTATCTATTTTTCTATTGATATTATCGAAGGGAAAATGATGGTTCAGAAATGGAAGAAAATCCTTCAGGAAAATGGATATTCCAGGAGGAAACAACTGCCAAATTTTTAAGCTAACAATTCACCATCATTTGCAAGGTCCTCACCATTTTAATCAGCAAGGCTCTTTAAATTTCCAAGTAGACAGACTTTATATTTGAAATACCAAGTGTAAATTTAAAGGAAATGAGATGATGTAGGTTATGTGATCAGAGGATAGCGATGTTGAGTTTGATGCATGGACTTGCAACGCTATAACAGGGGATCTGTAGCGCAATTTGTAGCAGATTTTGTAGTATAACAACAAAGGCCAAGAAAGAAAAAGGGACAATGGCTCTGACAACAAGATGGGATCAATTTTAGTATAAGAGGATGAAAATAGTGCATCTAGATGAGAATTGGTGATAGAAAAGGTTAAAGAGGCAGGTTGGTAATATAGACCATCAATTCGCAGCACCCAAGAGGAGAAACACAAGCATATCCTTCATCCGATCTTCAACAGATCTCAAAAAAATCAAGGAGTACCTGGAAACCATGGCTTGAATGTAAATATGCTCCAGATTGTATAAAAATCCCTACAACAACTATAACCTTCAATTCCCATCTTCCATCCAGTCTATAGTAGATTCTGCAGTGCCTGTCTAAACTTAGGAGTT
Organism: Picea glauca; assembly: GCA_000966675.3. Classification (NCBI taxonomy): domain Eukaryota; kingdom Viridiplantae; phylum Streptophyta; class Pinopsida; order Pinales; family Pinaceae; genus Picea; species Picea glauca. The sequence continues at coordinate 262,893 of JZKD02S1836682.1, forward strand.
TCTACAGTGCCAAACTAGGAGAAAAATTCAAATCTTTGGGAAAATAGTTAGACAACCTTAAATGACTAAATCCCAATTTATTTCCTTTAAATCATGGATGCTTAAAACAATGAGATCGACTAACACAAGCATCGTAAGTGCAATAATGGTAAAGAGGGAATATGTACTCAAGATGCGCTACAAAATGTCTTGATGAGATGGCAACATACTAAAAAGATTTTGATTTGACCTTCTAATGGGTAGAGGGACAAAGTGGAGGGGTTTAAGCACATAGTGGAAGTAGTGACATGTAAGGATAGTGGTGGCATAAGGGTGATAGTGATGGTTGTTTAATCGTGTGATGAGATGAAGGTATAAACCAAAGGTATGGGCCAACATTCAACCTTAAATTTATTTGTGCGAAAACCTAAGAAAACCATAAAGAGGAGATCGAAAGTGAAGCTTAAACAAGACTAAGGATAAAAAATTAAAAAGCTAAGGATGAATTGACCCGCAACAACTTCATGAGAGATTTAACAACTTCATGTGATAACATTGTCTCCACAAGGGATGACATGCTCCCTGTGATCTTCCAAGAACAAGCAACTTCAATGTCTTATCCTAGGGCTATGGGGTCATTTATTCAAACAGAAAGAAAAACAAAAAATGATATTTACAATGGATGGGAAAACCACTCATAGCTCAAACAAAATACTTCTTCAAAAAGTGCCCATTAACATGGCCACCAAAAGCTTCAGAATCCTCCAAGTTTTGCAATTTATAAGTATTATTTTGAAAAACTTCAGAAATATTGAAAGGACCAATCCACAAGGCTTCAAATTTACCATGTTTTCCTTTGTATTTCTTGGGTGCATCCCACTTGAGCACCATATCTCCTAGCTGGAAATATTCTTTGCTTACCTTATTTTCAAAGGCTTGCTTGATCTTTTGTTGATTGTTTTGTGCTTTATCAAGGAGTTTCTCCCTAGTTTATTGTACTTCTACTAGCTATTGTATCCTTCTGACCATATTATCTGGTTCTCCTTGTTGATCCTGAAGGAAATTTGCCATAGGTAAGGAAATTTGAGTACGAAAATTAGCTTCAATCCCATATACAAGCTGGAAGGGGGAAATACCAAGTGATCTCTTTGTAGAAACTCTATCATCCCATAAGGAAGATTTCATCTTTGAGTCCCAAGCTTTCTTGTTGTCCTCCATTAACTTCTTGATGATATTTTTAAGGATCTTGTTAGAGGATTATGCTAAACCATTTCCTTGGGGGTAATAAGGAGTAGAATGGACTAATGAAATCCCATACTTATCACAAAACTTCACCAATTGTTCAACTTTGAATGATGTAGTATTGTCAGTAACAATATTGTTTGGACAACCAAATATTTAAATAATATCTTCAAGAAAACCAATGATTACCTTGTGTGAGGCACTCCTTGTAGGAATGTCTTCTATCCACATTTTGAAATAGTCAGTTGCAGTCAAAATCCACCTATGTTGATGACTTGATGTTGGATGGATTTCCCCAGTGAATTCAAGTCCCCACTGTTGAAAGGGGCCAAAAAACACCACAGGTTTCAGAGGAAAATATTTGAGCTCCTCCTTTCCTAACAACTTATGACATTTGTCATAGGTTCTAATCTTTGCACAAACATCAGAAAAAAGGCTAGGCCAAAAATATCCAGCTCTAAGGATCTTATATGTTGTGCTTCTCCGAAAGTGATGACCCCCACACAAGTTGTCATGAAAATTAGTCATGGCCTTTTGAGCCTATTGTGGATCTAGACTTCTCAAGAGAATCCCTAGAGGTTATTTCCAATACAATATGTGATCAATGAGACAATATATGATTGCCTTTAGCTTCAAATATCTTACCTTGTTCTTCTCCAAACCATCAGGAGGCTGCAACTTTTGTAGAAAATAAATGATATCTTTGTAACAAGTCCATTCTGCCAAGTTGGGACTGATATCAAAACTTTCGACAGAAATATCAGTTTGCTAATTTTCAGAGTTTAGGTTTATGAAATTAACCCCTAGTTGTTAAGAACCAAATATCAATATAGCATAGAAAAACCTGAGAATAAGTACTCAACGCCTTGAAAAAGAGATAAAATCAGATAATAAGCCTCTTCGAGGGGGCAACCTCCTTATTCCCACATATATGTTTAATTACAAGATGTTTCAAAATGAAAATGTCTCCTTGGTATATATAGGAGACTAGGAGGTATAATTAAAACTAATGGACTAAAGCCGACATAAATAAAATAACATTACTAATATAATATGCCCTAAGTAAGGGGTAATGAGCCACTATTTAAGGCTTAACATGCCCCTCCCCTTGAGACAAGTGTTGTCCGTAATGCTTGAGTAACTCTGGATGCTTCTGTATAAAAAACTCATCTTCCCAAGTGGAATCTTGAGCTAATAGTTTCCTCCATTTAATGAGATACTCTGAAATGGATGTATTCCTCAACTGGCAAATTATTGTGTTAGTGATGGCTTCAGGATCCAATATGATTTTTCCTTCCTCGTCAAGTTCTAGCAATATAGTTTGAGCTGGGATCTTGTCACCTATAACCTTCTTTAAGCATGAAACATGGAAAATTGGGTGTACTCGTGAAGATCTAGGCAACTCCAATTTGTATGCCATAGTACCAATCTTTTGCAACAACTTATAAGGGCCATAGTACTTTTGTGATAATTTATTATCCTTCTTGGCTTTCTTGAGGGACATCTGTTTGTATGGTTGTAGTCTTAAAAACACCCAATCCCCTACTTCAAAACTTCTTTCACTACGATGTT
>JZKD02S1836682.1:265735-276042 GCA_000966675.3 Picea glauca
AGAGTGCCATAAATGGTGTCATTTTTGTTGCAGTATGAAAGGAAGTGTTATACCACCATTCTGCCAAGGGTAACCATTTGAACCATTGTGTTTGTTTATCAGAGACGAAGCAATGGAGGTATCCTTACAGACATTTGTTCACTGTCTCAGTTTGTCCATTAGATTAAGGATGATAGGATGAGCTATGAGCCAATTGAGTACCCAAACAAGAAAATAATTCTGTCCAAAAATGTCCAGTGAAGATGGTATCTCTATCACTTACAATAATCTTTGGACTGCCATGTAGCTTTTGAACTGTCTCCATGAATGCAGTGGAAACTCTACTATCTTTGAAGGGATGAGAGAGTGCACAAAAGTGTGCGTACTTTCTCAGTCTATCAAAAATCACCATGATGACACTCTTTCCTTCAGACTTCGGTAGCCCTGTGATGAAATCCATGGAAACCTCCTCCAAATGCTAACTTGGGATGGCTAATGGTTGTAAAAGACCTGGGGTCTTAATTGTTTCCACCTTATTTTGTTGGCAAACCAAACATTCCTCCACAAACCTTTGAACATCATTTTTAAGGCCATCCTAAAAAAATGCCTTCCTGACCCTATGGTAGGTTTTTAAAAATCCTGAGTGCCCTCCTACTAGAGAGGTGTGCAATTCCAATAGTACCTTTTGTTTGAGTTGGGATTCTTACATAAATATAAGCGATCTTTGTACCATATTGAATAATTTTTCCATGTAAATGTATCTGATGTACTGAAATCCTGCTGCAACCTTTGAATGAGACTCCACACTTTTTCTTCATTCTTCCATTCATCCCTTTCTTCTATTATCCAATCGGGTTGGACAATTGAGATAGCACAGAGAAAGGCCTCAACATCTTCATCCTTCCTTGAGATGCATCTGCCACAACATTTTGCTTCCCTTTTTTATAGATGATTTCAAAATCATAACCCAATATCTTGGTTACCCATTTTTGTTTTTCTTCTGAAGATAGTCTTTGTTCCAAGAAGTACCTTGAAGTGCCTACCTATTAGGTAAGGATTCCATTTCTTCAATGCATGTAGTGTTTCCATCATTTCCTTCTCATAAATGGCTTTTTGTAAGTCCTTTTCCTTGAGTGGTCGACTTTCAAAATCCAGGGGCCTTCCTTATTGCATTAGGACAACACCAGTTCCATTTCCCGAGGCATCACATTCCAAAATAAAGGTTTTTGTGAAGTCTGGAGTGGTCAATATAGGATCTTTTCACATCACCTCTTTAAGTTGTTCAAAATCTTTAGTTGCCTCTAGAGTCCATGATAATGCATCCTTCTTAGTTAGTGTCATTAAAGGTGTTGCTATTCTTCCATAGTTTTGAACAAACTTGCGGTAGTAACCTGTCAAACCTAGAAATCCTCTAATATTCTTTAATGTTTTTGGAATCGGCCAGTCCATCATGGCCTTAATCTTGTTAGGTTCTACCTTGACACCTTCATGAGATACAATATGACCCAAATACTCCACCCCGTTCACTCCAAAGAAACATTTGTATGGTTTGGCATATATTTGTTGCTCCTTTAGTACTTGTAGCACCTTGTCAACATGTCACACATGATCCTCTCAAGACTTTCTTTAGATTAGTATATAAAAAACAAATACTAACACAAATTTTCGAAGGAAGGGCTTGAAAATGGAATTCATCAACCCTTGGAATGTGGAAGGTGCATTTGTAAGGCCAAAATACATGACCAAAAATTCATAATGGCCTTCATGAGTTCAGAATGTTGTTTTTGGGATATCTTCTTCCTTCATTCTAATCCGATGATATCCTGAACGAAGATCCAACTTTGTGAAATAGATTTATCCATGTAGTTCATATAACAATTCATCAATGATAGGAATGGGAAACTTATCTTTAATAGTGATCTTGTTGAGCTCTCTATAATCTGGACACAAACACCATGCGCCATCTTTCTTGACTACCATTACCACTGGTGTAGAGTAAGAACTTTGGATAGGTCTAATAATGCCAACCTCTAACATTTCTTCAACCATGCGCTCAATTTCACTCTTCTGGGCATAAGGGTATCTGTATGGCCTAATGTTAGGAGGAACACTGCCAGGAATTAGGTGAATATCATGATCATGATTTCGAGTGGGTGGAAGTCCTTTGGGAATATCTTCAAGTACTTTGGAAAGCTTATCAATGATCCCTTAGAGATCTAGATGAATAGATGGATTAGATGTTTGAACATCTAGTGAGAATAGTTGTGCAATAACACCTTGATTCCCCTTTTTCAATAATTTTGTATTTCCATTAGAGCTTATCACCTTAATGGGTTTCCATGTGATACCTCTTAGCTCAATTTCTTTTCCTTCCAATGAAAATTTCATGAAAAGTTCTTGAAAATTAAAATCCATTGTTCCTAATGATTGTAACCATTGGCTTTCTAGTAAAACATTAGCACCACCCATGGGTATAGAAATCATTGGACTATTCATTACATATTCCCCCATAGTAAGATTGATATTATTGCATTTTCGTGAGCAATTGATAGTTCCTCCATCTGCAATCATTACTTGAAAATCTGGTGCTGGATATACAAAGCAATTGAGGTATTTGGCTAATTTATAGTGAATGGAATTATGAGTACTGCCAGAATCAATTAGGACTATTACCTTTTTCTTTTTGATATATCCTTTGATATTAAGGGTTTGAGGAGTGCTAATTCTAGCCAATGCATTACATGATATCATGGGAGTCAACTCTTCAGATGAAATTGATTCTACATTTTCATCTTGAGATGCTTCTTGTTCATGTTCTTGTTCTTCTTCCTCTTCACAATCTATGTAGAATAATTTCTTCTCACCACACTTATGTCCCTTACTGTACTTGCTCTCACAATTAAAGCAGAAACCTTTTTCTTTTCTTTCCTCCAATTGTTGAGGTGTCAACCTTGTAGGTTGAGGTGTTTCAGAAGAAGGAGCATTATTCTCTCTATAGAAGTTAGGATTGGTCCTTCTAGTAGCCATAGATATATTTTTACATTCAACATTTCTTGCCACCCTAAATGCATTCTCCAATGATTTGGGTTCCCAAAGGAGAGCCTCATGTTGAATTTTATCTCTTAAAGTTCCTATGAATACATCAATCAAGTGCTCATATGGAATATCTATTACCTTTATATTCAATCTTTGGAAGTTCTCAATGTGCTCTGTAACTGAACCCTTTTGCTTGAGATTTTTCAATTGACTAAATAAGGTATTGCTCCTTGTATCTTCACAGTGTGCTATCATTTCTTCCATGAAAAATGTCCAAGTGACGAGTGATTTATGAGAACAAAGCCATCTATACCATACAAATTGATTGGTTTCTAATTATAAATAATCAATTTGTACATTTTGTGTATGTGGAACATTATGTAGATCAAAGAATTGCTCCATCTGAAGTATCCATGTGATAGGGTCCTTGACATCAAACTTCTGCATATCGATCTTAGGAACATGGTTGGTATTCAACCCAAATTTAGAGTTTCTCCATTCTTGATTCACCTTGTGTCCTCATCATGAATTTTATGGGATACATTTTCACTTTCAGGTGTCCTCTCTATTACAAAATTTTTCAATCCTTCCATGATCTCCTCTTTTAAACCATCCATATTAGTATTTATTGCCTCTAACTTAGCTTCCATCTCTTGTAGTTCATCTTTTGTGTCTTCTTTTGTAAATCATTTATGTCCCTATGCATTTCTTAACTTTCATCAAGAGTCCAATTAGGATTTTCTGGAGGCTTATTTGGTGTAGAAGTTCCCTTTTTGGGTGGGATGTTGGCCAAGTATCACTTTTGAACCTTGATTTTGAGGTGGTTTTGCTAGACAATCTTTCTTCTACTGTATCTCCAAAGTTTTGGCCCTTATGGGTATGAAACTTTATTTTTTGTAGTTCTATGATATTTCTTCTCTGCAATGCCACATGTCTGATCAAAATTGGATGTGCCAAGTGGAATTTACGGTAACTTCCCCACAACTTGCTTATTTTTTTCCTTTCCAGGAGATCTCACTTGTATAGCGTGCCCCACAAAAAATAAATGATATACAATTATGAAACTTGTACCAGAAATACTACAGACTATCCACTATCCAATTAAACTAGTCTCACTCAATTTGGATACTCTAGGAAGAAGTTATGATTGTTTTACTTGGAACACCTTCTTGAGACTAGTTAATAGGACTAGTCATATACCCTATCTTCAATAGGGTGTATCTACAATTTTAAGATGACCCAAAAGTTGAAATTTTTACCACAGATACATTACTAATTTCTGTGAATATCCTTTGGATTTCAGGGTTTGAAACATTACAGATTTTTTTTTATAGTGAGAACTCCGCAATGACTCAATTCAGGATGATTCCATAACCCTATCTTGCACAGGATGTATCTCCAAAATTATAAGGCCTCAGGAGATGAAATTTAACCCAACATACCTTGATCCGTCTACTAAATATCCTCCAAGACGACCCTTCTGAAATGTTGTGGAAAACAAGTTATAGAAAAAATCCCAAGGTGTCTCAGATGTAGCAGCGAAACCCCAAGACCTTGAGCTCTAATACCATATGTTAAGAACCAAATATCAATATAGCATAGAAAAACCTCAGAATAAGTAGTCAATACCTTGAAAAAGAGAGAAACTTAGATAATAATCCTCTTCGAGGGGGCAACCTCCTTATGCCCACATAAATGTACAATTACAAGATGATTCAAAATGAAAATGTCTCCTTGGCATGTATAGGAGACTAGGAGGTATAATTACAACTAATAGACTAAACCTGGCATAAATAAAATAACATTACTAATATAATATGCCCTAATTAAGGGGTAGTGAGGCACTATTTATGGGTTAACACCATTGCTTTGCAATTTTATTCATCCAACAATCTAGCTAAACATTGGCCTTTCACCAACTTAGTATGCTTCATTTCAAGGTCAAACTCCAAAATTTTGGCAATCCACTTGCTCCTCTTTCCATCTATGTCAGGATGGATAAGTATTTATTTCACAGAGATTGATGGGACATAGGAAATAATATTGGAATGAAGAATTTATGCTATGAAGTCTTTGAGGGATTTAACCAAATCATAAGCTTGATTTTTCATAACATCATACCTTATTTATGCATTCCTTAATACCCTGCTGAAAAAGGAAATAGGTTGTTCCAACCCCTCTGTGTTTTTCTGAAGAAGGACAACAACCAATGTGTCATATGAGGCAAAAGAGAACATCAAACATTCCTTTGAATAATGAGGGTTGATGAGAACAGGTTCTTTAGTCAATGCTTGTTTGATTTGGTCAAAATAATCTCGAGCTTCAACAGTCCATTTCATCTCATTCCCCTTTCTAAGCATAGATGTGATGTACTTAACCAATTCAACAAAGTTATAGATGAATCTTCTTGGAAAATTTATTTTACCCAAGAAAGACTGAACTTCCTTCTTGGATCTAGGAAGAGACAGAGTTTGGATTGCCTCTACTCTACTTGGATCAATTCTTACCCCTTCTGTCGATACAATGTGTCCCAACAACTTGCCTTCTTTCATAGCAAACAAAGACTTCTTAGGATTGAGAGAGAGTCCAAACTTTCTACACTTCAGGAAGACTTTTTTATGCTAATAATGTTCCCTATCATATATTGAGAACACTGTAATGTCATCCAGATAGATGACCACAATATTTTCCTTCTCCCCAATAAAGGCAATGTCCATTGCTCGTTGAAAGGTTGCTCCTGCATTCATTAGTCCAAAGGGAATTTTAGCATATTGTTCCCCAAGGATTAGTGAAGGTTGTCTTCTCTCTATCTCCAGGTAGGACAAAGATATGATTGTAGCCCAAGAAGCCATCAATCATAGACATCCTTGATGAGCCATTCACCCTTTGCAAAATATGCTCCATCTTTGGCAAGGGTTAATTATATTTCTTGGAACTTTTGTTCAAATTTCTGAAATCAACACAATGTCTGATCTCACCATTCTTCTTTCTCACAGGGACCAAGTTAGCCACCCACTTAGAGTACCTTAAAGGTATGGTGATCTTGGAATCAAGCAACTTCTTAACTTCCTTTTCCATAATAGGCAATAACATAGGATTTATCTGTCTAATTTTCTGCCTAAATGGCTTGGTCTCCTCTTTCAAAGGGATCTTATGTTCAATGACGCTTGTGTCATAAGTTTGTAGATATTCATATTTCCAAGAAAATATATCAGAAAACTCCTTCAATAACTTCACATATTCAACCCTTTTCTCTTTTGATAAACTACTATACAATTGTACATATTTTGGATTTTCCTCTGTACCTAAATTGCATTCTGTCACATTAGCCTCTTCACTTGAACCTTTAACCTTCACAAAAACATCATTTCTATCAAATAATCTCTCCAAAAGAACTAGTGCTTTTGGGATATGGTTACTGGGCAATTGAACAATCTTATGGTCTGCAATTTTATTGAGGAAAATATCAACATCAGGGCTTTTGGTATCATCATGATCTTGATCAATATGAAGAGCAAAAAACTCTTCCATAGTTTCAAGAAATCTCTTGATGTCAAGATCATCCTCAAATATCTTCCAATGTTTGACATTGTCAAGTATAGAGGGTCTATACTTCACTTCCACATCATATTTTATCTTGGGGGGAAAAGGAGTTTTAAAATTACTTGCAGAAACAACCAAAGAATCTGCCATAGTATTTTCTTCTCTTGGAACAAAAGAGATATTAAAAGATGCGAAGAAATTATCAATAAGATCCCAAACTTCATTTCTGTAAGTCCTTAACTTGGGGTTTTTAGATTGATACTGATTTTTAACTTGATGTACAATTAGTTCAGCATCTCCAAACACTGCTAACTCTTCAATCTTCATATCTTTAGCAACCCTCAAACCCAAAATAAGAGCCTCATATTCTGCTACATTATTTGTGGTTTAAAATTCTAGTTTATAAAACAAAGATATGATTTATTGAGTTGGGGAAATAAACACCACTCTATCACCAACACCTTCTTTAGAAGAGGCTCCATAAAAAAAAAATCTTCCACACAGGGGTATTTTGAGGAGGAATCTCACAAGTTTTAATAGGTTGTTTTCTGATTTCAATAGGTGATTGAGGAGCATCAATGAGCTGTAAAATAGTGGATCCTAAATTAGTATTAGCTAGAAAATGGGGTGGTTTGTAGGATTAGCTTCATCACTAATGATGTAAGCTATTTGTGCTTCCCTATAAAGCCTTTTTTGATCTCCTCCAAATACATGAATGGTGGCATATGAAAGATCCATCTGCAAACTTCCCCCTAGTATCTTGTTCCAAGATCTTGACAAGAGAATCCCAAACTTAGGGGGGACATCAGCTACCACAATATCCATGACCACACTCTTCATGGGAAATTGAAACAAGGTAACAACCAGGGATTTGATTACCCCAAGGCACTTCACTTTTCTAGAATCAAATGAGTATAGGTCATGATAATTTTTTTTGATTTCCATACCAAGCTCATCCATGACATTTTTAGGCATAAGATTATGATATGTACCTAAGTCCATCAAGAAGTTGTGCAAAAATTTATCATGAATATTCAAATATGTGTAGAATGGAGGAGAAGGTTCATCCCTATATTCTACCAAATGTCCCAATATGACTATTGGTTTTTCATCTTGAAGGTTCACTGAGTCTGTGGAACTAGAGGAAGATTCGTGTTGCAACATCTTGGAAAGATATTTTTTAAACTCTTCATTTTTAATCAGATCTAAAAAGGGTACTGGCAATTTTATATTTTGAATTTCATTCTTAAAGCTGAAAGTAGAGGGAGATTTTAGAATCTCCTTAATTTCTGGGGCAGGGGTCTTAATCACTGCTTGAGGGTTTTTATCCTCTTCTTCTTTACTGCTAGAAACAACAGACTTAGCACATTTTTTTGTTTTGGTGGGATGACCAGATGTGTTAGGATTTCTCTCCTTCTTTTTTGATCTTAAGTTGTATTTATTTGGATTTTCATTGGATTTTTCCCCTTTACTCAACTCATTCAATTGGCTTTCCATAAGAGAATCTTCATATGTATACTGAATTAAATGAGGGGATGGAGAGGTATCACCTAGACAATGAATTTCTGGATCAATTTCTTCATCCTCTCCTACTTCATCATCAACCAGGTTATTTTGGAGAGGGGTTTGGGTTTTTTGATCATCCCTATCCATATTTCTTTGATCTCTTTGAAGGACCCGAGGGGCATTATTTGGTCTTCTGAAATTTCCTTTGTTATAAGCATTTTGTGTGTTTCTATAATTTTGTTTTCCTTCAAGTTTCATCTTGTCCATTTCGTAGAAAGTTATTTTACCACTTTTGTTAGTTCATCAACTTGAGTATTGACACCAGAGGAATAAGAGGTTTAAGCTTCATCCCTACTTTTTCTCCTATCTCTATCAGTTTTTCCCCTAATCTTGTCAGCTACCAATATGTTAGATTCTACCTCCAAGGCTGCATCTTGCATATGAGAAAGAGAGGTAGACCTTCTTTCTCTCAATAGGAGGCAAAAATCAGGGTCAAAAGCACTGGCATAGGTGATCTTGGTAGAAGTTTATGTGGGGTTTTTGTTGTACATTTTATTAAAAGTTTTTGAAAATTCTGAAATAGATTCCTTCTTCTTTCCTCTTGAGTGATCCAAACTCTGTGATATAATATAGGAAATCTTTCTTATCTCTCCAATGCCTTAGAAAGACATCATCCAGAGCTTCAATTCCAACAATATATCCAGGATTTAAACCCCTAAACCATTTCCTAGCCTCACCATCAAGGCTTTGTACAAAAACTCTCATCGACACATCTTCATTCCCAATATTAAGATTGTCAGCATAGCTATAAAAGGATGCAAGGTGTTCTTCTATAGTTATGTCCTCCTCCCCTATAAACTTGGGCATGTACTTAAGGTAGTCTCCAACTGGGAGATCATTCATAGGTTGAGGAAACACAAGAGGGGCATACCTAGCATCTACTATGGCATCCATCCTATTTCTAGGAAGGTTAGCACCTTCCGTTGGATTATAAATTCTAGGAGAACACTAAGAAGATTGAGTTTTGATTGATACAACTACAGTATTTATTATGTGTATCTTGGGAGAAGAAGGAATGCAGGATGGAGAGATTTTGGTTTTCACAAGGAGAGGTTGAGTCTTGGAAGAGGATGGTGTAGATTCCAAGGGAATTGAGGTTTCTTCCTCTTTTGTCACAACAATTTTAAGAGAAGGAGGAGATGAAGAACCCAAGGTAGGAAAATATCATAATATTTCAAGTCTAAACCAACTTACAACATTAGGAGATGCAAGAAATTCAAAACTTTTTTCTTTCAATTTGGGAGAAAAAGAAGAGGATTCTACAGGGAAATCTTCAAGATCCAAATTTCTAGAAATTTCAACAGAGGGTAAAAGAGGAGGAATAGATATAGTTACTGGTGTTTTAAAAGTTGAATCATGAGAATGACCAGAAGTACTTGGAACAATAGATGAAAATCCTTCTTGATAATATTCTTTGGGTCATCTTCAGGTATAACTGTTATAGGAAAATATGCCTGCGGACAAGTAGATCGACCTCTAGAGCTTGACCTTAACCCTAAACAGAAAAGTGCTTAACGTGGACACTGAATTTCTTTCAAATCTATCTAAACTAATACATGAGAAGGAAGGATGATAGAAGTACCTATTATCGACGTTTGTCCCTGCACGCTCCGAGTTGTGCTCCAATCTTTTGCTTCTCCCTGAGAGTTGTGGACAAAGAAAGATACGACCACTTCCTACTCTATTGACATTAGCTTGAAAACAGATCTATCACTAAATGATAAGTTCATGTTGCATTAGAAACAAACTAGAAAGAAACAGGCCAAGCGTGTCATATTAATGAGAATAACGACAACAGTACTTACAATCGTAGATGCGAATGCGACAGCTTCGTCAAGTCCTCTTCCTCTAACCCTTGCCTGAAAGATCCACAACCTGGATGATAGAAGCTTCACTGATCAATCTCCTTTGGCTGACTGTAAGTTTCCTCCAAGATCATAAGTTTCACATATTCATTCTTCCCCCCACCACTTATGAGATCATAATTTTGGTGTAATTCTGCATTTTCCATCCTCCATACCACTCATGAGATCATAAGTTTGGTATGATTCTCTCTTTGCCATCTTCTTTCACCATTAGAAATCTTGCTTATATAGCCTTGGAGAGGCTCAACAATCTTGAGATATCCTTGGGGAAGGTGAGGATTTTCCTCCTTCAGTTGAGGATCTGCCCTAGGATCATGG
>JZKD02S1836682.1:280828-291825 GCA_000966675.3 Picea glauca
GCCCTGATCCAAAGTACTACACCTATTCTACTGTTGGTGGAGGATTCTATCAAAGAAAAAGTTCTAGATGATTTTTAATTAACGTTGATTTTAGTGGCTGTTCTTTACGCAAAAGAGGTGCATGGAAGTGAAACAAGTGGAATTAAGACTCTGACCCAAAGAGTGCATCAAGCATGATAAGCAATCATTTTCTTTCGATGAACATCTAGCTAAGGGAGAGAGAGAGTTCTTTCACTAACAAGCACAACTACATAATGCCTTCAAACGATTCTTTTCTCAATCAAATTCTAATGTAATGCAAAACTTTTAAATGCCTTCTAATATGCTCAATCAATCATGAAGATATCTTCTATTGTTTTTGTATGGATGATGATCAATACAACACAATGCTTATCTTTACTAATTATCTTCTTGGTATAAATGAAAACCAAACTAGCATAAGTAAGAGTAACACAAACAATACACCCTTCGTATCAATCAACGAAAAAGAGAAAAAGAAGAAACAACCAAAGAGGAAAAACAAAATATTTCACACCCAAAAGCAAAAGTTGAAGAACAAATGACCTCGATTGAAAACAAGATACAGAGATCTGTAGACCTTTGATGACCTTCACCAGGGTTTTCGCTCAATTGCAGAGAAAAGAAAAGCAATGCATAGGTTTCAAGCTTCACTCAACAAGAAAAACTCAATGCAAAAAGGGTGAAGAAGGTTACAAGATCCAATCAAAAAGGTGTTTATTCCTCAAAAAGATAGATGTCAATGCTAAAAAGGGAAGACAAATTGACTCACTAGATCATTCAGCAGAAGAGCCCCAGAGACAAACCCTGAAAAAAGCAATTGTGGAGGGTTTTTTGGCCAAAAGGAGGCTGGCGCTCTGTTGCCAAGGTCAAAGAGCGTTATAGCGCTCCGTGTAAGGCTACTAGAAGCGTTGGCGCTCTGATAACACTATGAGGGCGCCAGGGTCTAAAAGTCCCAGAATTGTCAAGAAATTTCAAAAATTGAGATCTGGGCTTAACAAATATGCTGAATGTAACAAGGTAAGGAGCCAATCAGCTCATGAAACTTAACCAAAGAGGGGTAAACTAGGTCTGAAACAATCAAGGGACAAAACAAGGTCAATGAGGAGAAAAATCAAAACAAGAGGTTTCGATTTGAGGCTATCTCCCCAGTGAAGTCGCTAGTTTCTATTGTAGGAAAATCTGCCTGCGGACAAGTAGATCGACCTCTAGATCTTGACCTTAACCCTAGACAGAAAAGTGCTTAACGTGGACACTGAATTTCTTTCAAATCTATCTAAACTAATACATGAGAAGGAAGGATGATAGAAGTACCTATTATCGACGTTTGTCCCTGCACGCTCCGAGTTGCGCTCCAATCTTTTGCTTCTCGCTGAGAGCTGTGGACAAAACAAGATACGACCACTTCCTACTCTATTGACATTAGCTTGAAAACAGATCTATCACTAAATGATAAGTTCATGTAGCATTAGACACAAACTAGAAAGAAACAGGCCAAGCGTGTCATATTAATGAGAATAACGACAGTAGTACTTACAATCGTAGATGCGAATGCGACAGCTTCGTCAAGTCCTCTTCGTCTAACCCTTGCCTGAAAGATCCACAACCTGTATGACAGCAACTTCACTGATCAATCTCCTTTGGATGACGGTAAGTTTCCTCCAAGATCATAAGTTTCACATATTCATTCTTCCCCCCACCACTTATGAGATCATAAGTTTGGTGTAATTCTGCATTTTCCATCCTCCATACCACTCATGAGATCATAAGTTTGGTATGATTCTCTCTTTGCCATCTTCTTTCACCATTAGAAAGCTTGCTTATATAGCCTTGGAGAGGCTCAACAATCTTGAGATATCCTTGGGGAAGGTGAGGATTTTCTTCCTTCAGTTGAGGATCTGCCCTAGGATCATGGCTGGACTAGGGATTCGAATCCAACTGCCTTCCAAGAATGAAAATATGCTTCCCCCATTCATCTCAACAGCTTAACAACTGCCCAGAATAGGTAGCGCTCCCTCAAAAGGGCCATCAGAGCATTGTAGTGCTCCCTAGTAAGCTTTAGGGGGCACCAACGCCCTCAAAATCTATAGCGCTCCCTCAAAAGGGCCAGGGGAGCGTTATAACGCTCCCTGACAGTGTATTGGGGAGCGTCGACGCTCCGAGATAGGGTAAGGGGGAGCGCTCCTCTCCAAAACTCAGTTTTTTGGGTGCTTTCAGATGGAAAAAGGTTGTTTGAATTCAGTAGATTAGTTCTCCTCCTTCAAACCAATCAAGTGAGATGTCATAAGTGTTCCCTTAGTGTCGTTGACATGGCAGTATGTCTGAACTTCGTTTGCGACACCAGTGATCAACTTCCGACACTTGCGAAAGTTGATAGGGAAGATGCGACACTTACGACAGTTGATAGGGACAATGCGACACTTATCTATCTGAGCAATTTTGACGTGTAACAATAGCCAGAGGTAAATGTGGAGTAGACATAGTGTTTCTACCTTTAGGAGCCACAACTGAAACAATGGAGTCACCAGGCTCAAGCCGCAGTCTTCATTGTACTGATTTCTAACCTCCAGAATCAATATTTCTTTGTCATTCAATCCCAGGGAATTGTTTTCAATCTGTTCCCCTATAGTGATGCTAAGAATGTTAGAACTGAGAGTCACCCTTAGAATGCTAGAGGGTAAGCCCAATACCCATCAAATAGGTTTGTAATGGTAAATTTGTGATGAAGTGTCGAATGGATAACACTAAACATAGCAATGCTCAAACATAGAAATTTCTAGGCATGAATACATAAGAAGGTGAGGTCTTGGCTAACTTCAGTCAGTGATTTAAAATAAAGTGTGGGTGTATCCCATCCCCTCCTTTTCGAATATTTAATTTTTTTGTCTTTTTCAAAAATTTTAACAAGCTTGAAAAAGAATAAAAGAATGTTACGTTACAAAGGAGGAACGAGTGTCATGGGCAAGAAAACTAGTTCCAAGTGCATGGAACATACTGATTCCTAGTGAAAGGAGACATGTGCAGGATAAGGACAGTCAAGAAAATTCCTCCATGGTTCAAGGTGTCAGATCGTGAGGGAAAAGTGCTACAAGGCTTGTATTTAAGGAATTGTTTGAAAGTTCAGTTAATAGCAACATGAAACCGTAATTAGGCCAAATACGCAAGGATGAGACATGCAATGCGATTAAGTATGACACAACAAGACTCCTTCCATGTGAAGTTTTATGAGCCTATAGAAGGTAAGCTCGGTGTTTTTTCACGTCAAGAGAGACTAAAAAACACTAAAAGAAGACTCCAGAGTGTTCCTTTTTCATAATTAGTCTAGTTGGTTCGAAAAAGGGGAAAAATTATACCGAAAGAACATCTTTTCAAAACCATTTTAACTAGTGTGGCAGAGACAAGATCACTTGGCTATATTTTCAATTTTAAGGAGTCTGCAAAGAGATTAACTATGGACTCACAACCTTTTTCTAAGTTTAGTCTCCTTAGCCCGAAAAATTATAAAATGTAACTTAGGAGAACTCTCTCAGTAAGACATGTCTCCCGCGGCATACCTTTTTCCTGGATAATCTATTGGCTGGAAAAAGGGTTAAACTTATGCCAAATAGATATTCCTTCTAGACCAATTAATGAGTGTAAAAGAAACAAGGTCACTCAATGATATTTTCATATTTATGGAGTCTTAAAAGAGCTTAACTATGGACTTAGAGGGGATTCCTTTTTCGCAGATAATCTCCAAGTCCTGAAAAAGAGATAAACCAAAACCAGGGAGAATGACCCTTTTTCAAAAATTTAGTCCCTCGGGCCCAAAAAACAGTTAAACTTACACCTCAGAATACTCTCCTAATGAACCGAAGCTCCTAGGGAATACCTTTATTCGTAAATTAACCATCCATAATGAAAAAGGAGTAAACTACTGCCGGACAGATGCACCTTCAAATTTTAGTTTAACGAGCGTGAAGGGAGACATGATCACTCAACAATATTTTCAATTTTAGAGAGTTTGAAAAGGGATTAAAGAAGACTCCAAGGGGGATTCTTTTCTTAAGTAATCCAAATGAGACCAAAAAGAATAAATAAGCTCTCGTTAGATATTTCTTTCAAAGTTTAAGCAAGCTTGAAAGACAACAAACCATGCTCTCAGGGAGTCCCCTAGGTAAAGGCCAGAAAAAAATGAAGAAGAATGAGGCTTCAACATACAACCATGGTGGGATGAAAAGGATTCTCATGCCTATGAAGTACTTCAACATGGGTACCAAATCGAAAACAAGGTTCTAACTAGGATTCCCATGGAAGGAAGGATCTACCACATAAAGTATGACACACTTATCAACAAGGAAGGTTAGTGTCGTAATTTAGTGGGGTTGATCCTAAGGCTAAAAGAACTAGGAAACAGATAATGAAAAAATTGCAAGTAGGGAAAAAACCTAACCTATATGCCAGATTCAAGGTCAATACCTGTCAAAACGGATCGATACGATGAACACAATTAAAAAAAAAATGTCTCAAAGATCCTACATATAAGGCCAATAACACCCATATAGAAGTTAATAGATCCAATAAAGATAAAAACTTCGAAAAATAAGAGGTGCTACTGAATAAAAAACTTGAAAACAACAAACCTGGACTATACAATTTGGTACAAATCACCGCACAGCCTTACGACTCATGTGTAGTACTAGTTCAAGTTGAGCCCACTACTAGGATCTAATCAAGCATCTCTTCGGTAGTCAACTTGGAAAGTCTCCCAAAAGGGAAGAAAATAAAAACCACAGTGTAAGAATTCCCATGGTATAGAAACCGTAGTCATGGCTTCAAGGATAGCCTCATCTGAAGGCAATTAAAAATATGATAAATCACACGAATGAGGAGGGTCGACAGTCCCAAAGGGAGAAGTAAACTGACCATATTCCATATGATGATGGAGGTTCTGGCCAGGACTAGCAGAGTCTACCAATGAAGAATCACAAGCATGAGGGCTTGCGGATCTACAAACAATGAGATCAGACTCAAAAGGGGACTCAAGACCAGTCGGACCAATATGGGGAAGCAAGGGATCCCATGCCCCCATTGGATAAACCAACGGATCAATTACTAAGACAAAGTCTCAAGAAGGAAAACATGAGTGAACAAGTTCCTGCTCAGGAGCAATTAAATACCAAGGATAAGACATGACATAATTTATCAGTGGCATGGTAGAGTCTACATAACACTAGGACCATATAAAGGGGAAGCCTGAACTAACGCTTAATTAGGATGATGATTATCAGATTCTAGCTAGTCGATAGTGACAATGCTTTCATTGTGATGGAAATGCATCACCTGAAAAAGCGTAGACACCACAACATTCATAGCATATACATAATCATGCCCACGAAACATACTGAAATCTAGTGGGCTTTGCACTACTATAAAATCAACAAGGATAGTCTCCCCACCTAACGAGATAGGTAACTGAGGAAGAATCCCAAAATATTCACTAGGATTTTTGTCAAAAGACAACAGCTCATACAAAGAAAACACAATCTCGGGAGAACCCAAAGCTTCCCAAGACGAGGAGGATAAAATACTTGCAGAGGCTCCTTCATCCATAATACATCGTTAAATTTTTTTTGAATTAACTTCAAACCTTATTTGAAAGGGTGTATAAGAAGGAAGGTGAGGCTCAACAAGGTCATTCCAATAAAAGGAAAGCATCCTAGGACTTGGAGGGGGTGTGCTCAAAGTGAGTGGAATGCCTCCTTGTTCTGAAAGTACTGAACTGGAAATGCTAAAAACATATTCAATAGACACATCACTCCCCATCAGAAGAGTGGGATCAACCAAATATTTCATCAGAGTGACCACTTTGGTAGACTAAACACTCTCTAATAGAAGAGTGGGATCAATAGAACATTGCATCGGCGTGACCACTTTGGTAGACTCGACACTCTCCAAGAGAAGAGTGGTATCAGCCAAACATTGCATCGGCATGACCACTTTGGTAGACTCAACACTCTCTAAGAGAAGAGTGGGATCGACCAAAGATTGCATTGGCACAACCACTGGCTAAAAAGGCTGCAAGACAACATGGTTGGAAGGCACAACATCCTCCAAAAGAGGAGTGGGATCGGTCAAAGATTGCATCAGCATGACCATTTCATCAACCAATGGTTGAATAGGATATGAGTAAACCTCAAAAGACTCAGAATCACAAGAGCTTGTAGATAGGGACCACAATCTTCTTGCCTTTGGAAGGCCAGGGCATAAATGAGTAGGGTGATCTCCCTTGAAAAGATTATAAGGGAACATATAATTACGTCCTATCCATATGGGTTTATCAATATAATCAATGCCCCCAACATGACTAGCAGTGGTTGGTTGCACATATCCAACATGACTTGCAGAGGTTGGTGATTGGTCGATAACATGAATCGTAGAGGCTACATACCTATTGCCGGTATGAATAGCAATGACTAGACTCTTTCCTCTAGCATGAATTGCAGGGGTTGGGTGTTAGTCTTCAACATGAATTGCAGAGATTGACGACCTATATCCAACATGACTCACAGAGGTTGGTGATTTCTTCTTCATATTCTTCCTCTTTCTATTTCGTTTATACTTTTATTTACTAGTAGCTATACTTTCACCAAAGAAGGTAGAAGGAGGAGGATAAGACTGTTGACGAATTAACATCAACATGATGTCCATGACATAATGTGCTTAACTGAGAAGTGTCAAGAGAATTCAGGACAATTGGAATGGTACCCAACCAAACTAGTAGTCCCACATTCAACCCAGGAATGTACAACGTGGCCATTAAAGGGACACTAACATTTCTGAAGAAATGAAAAGCACAAGAATCCCCTTGTGAAGGGGTTCCTTGGTTGGTATCATCAAGAACTTTTTCCATGAAGATATTATTCACAGGCTCTTCCCTTGCGGGATCGTTCAAGTCTGTAAAAGTATCACACACTAAATCTAGTGAATGAGTGGTATAAAAACAAATTCCTATAAAGAGGTGGCTCCACGTTTCTAAGTGGAAGACCAGAAATTCCTCATGATCAATGGAGTGGGAAGTCTACCACCTTAGGTCAGAGACCCAAAGTAATGATTGACTAAATCACTATGGAAAACTAGAAAGCACAGAGCACACCACTAACTTGAAGAAAATGCTAAAGATACAATCCAAAAAAATGATCCTTCTAAATGATTCCAATCCAGGGAGTTGAAGTCATGATCTTCGAAAGCATTCACAAAGGAAAATGAATGTCCAAGAGAAGAAGTTACCCATACCTCCAACCGACGATCTCTTCGAGTGTCACCCAGAGAATACAGAGTTTTCCTTAGGTACCATGATACACCCTTCACAGTCACTTGCATGTTAACCTATATAATGGAAACCAAGCCACTAACTTGTAATCAAAAACCAGGGGGGTACAATTGACAATCAGGCGAGTGTATGGATAAGGTAAATAATCCCGAAGATCCTCCGAAGGCTTAAAACACAACAGAGCTAGAATCAATCTCAGAGTAACTTGGATAGATCCAAATGTCTCATAGGTCTAACACAATTCAGTCTAGTAACACTATAGGATTCACCCCCAATACACACTCTCCCAAACACTTTTTCGGGATCAGGAGTGGATATCTTTGTCACCATCCTCCATGCGGCCTCGTGTTTGACTCCCGTGTGAGAGGAGCTTCCTAGATTGAGTAATTACATGCTGGATTTTTCACACCCTAGCACAAACACCTAAGTTAATTTTTGGTTGGCCTTGGAGAGTTTACCTCTCCACACCTAATCCAAGGCCCTAGCCTAAGCTATTGGTGAACCTTTGAAAAACTGTTACTAATATATTTTAGATTAGCGCATTCATTTTAAGGGATTTTCTTATTCAAGGAACGAAAGTGCAACTTATGTTGTTTGAGACCGTGTGAAAAAGAAACTAATTAGAACACTAGAAAAGAATACTTTACACTAATTCTACAAATGAAAAAAAAGTTTGAAGCAAAAATCATGAACAATCTTTCAAACATAAAGATGCAATATTTTCTCCTTTCCATGCAAAATGCACAATGAAACTTTCAAGTGAAACAAAAGAGAAAATGAAAGGATTTTCTTTATTACCTTTCTTTTGAGATGATTTCAAGATGAGAATGAAATACAACCCTATGCTTATTCCTTTTTCTTTTTCAAATAACAATTCAAAGAAAATGCAAAGAAATAAAGAGACCTAAAAAACTAGTTTTTTTTTTATGTTGTTCCTATCAAAGAAAAACTAACAAAAGATGCTAAAAGAAACTACATAATGCAACTCATTTTTCTTAAAATTCAAGATAAAAATAAGCCAAAAATGCTTGGAAACACAGAGAGACAAGAGGATTTGTTTCTTTATTTCATAAAAAATCTGAGCCTGCAAACTATCTCAACCCCAAACAACAGAATATTATGGAACTCATGAAGACTTGGGAACCACAAGTTTCCTGTAGGAAAAGAAAAATCTTTTGAAAAAAATCTCCAAAAACAACAGAGACACATGTTATGGATGACTAGCCTGCGTATTTACGCGGGCTGTATATAATGCAGACTGCGTATGTATGCATGTTGTATAGAAAACATGACACATACACCTTTGTAAATTTTCAAAAAAAGAAAACTTTTGGAAAAAAAACTTGGGCAAGGGAAGATGGTAGGCACCTGGAAGGTGACTAGAGACCCAACCTGACTCAAAACACTCAGAAAAATTTGAAATAAAATGAAAATAAAATAAAACCAAGATCTCCCACTAAGATCCTAGAGAGACTCCCTAGTGGAGTCGTCAATTCTACTATGGGGAAAATCCCCCTATAATGGGTCTAAGGTAAAGGAAGAGTGTTAACTCCATTAAAAGACAATTTTACCCTTAAGCTACCCCAAAACCATCTAAACAAAGTGATGAGAGAGAAAGTAAAGAGAGTTAATGAGTGCACCTTTAGTCCTTGCGGTTGGTGTAGACCTCTTTCGTTTGTTTCCGCCTCCTAGATCACATATCTCCTCCCAAAGCTAACCTGCAAAAGGTTAGGAATACAATGCAAAAACATACACAATATCTATTGATCACTTTAAAAGTTTAGACATAGATATAAATGCGCAAATTAACAAAAAACATGCAAACATAGGGTTTTGGGACAAGGATGAACTCTTTTATTCAATTTCAAGATAAAATGGATTACAACCTTTGTTGGAAACCGCTCCACAAACCAAGCCCGAGCTCCTCTGTCATGGCTCCAATTGCATCAATCCCACATTAACTGCTCGCAACCAACATATCACCAAGGGAAGGAGGAAGGGTTTCATAAGGAGAAAGGACAGACGGGAAGGCTAAGGCTAAAACTCAGAATGGGATGCAAATCTTGGGCTAAGAAAGGGAAGGGATTTTGGTAGAGTTTTCTTATTCTCTTTATTATGTTTATAAATGGATCCCCAAGACCTCTTTTTATATGAGAAAAATATGGTTATTCGGTTTGGGGATGACATACAAGGGATAAAATGGTTAGGAAACCCTCCATAGCCTATAAAATCAGTCGAATTCTGCGCAATTTTATATTTTTTGCAACGCATGTGTGTACGTAGGATAACCAACATGCAACACACATTTGTATGTGGGATATTAGTGCAGCAAGGCGCGTGCACTATCCAAAAAATGGTTTTTTTTAAAGGAATCCTCAACAATATTTTGGAAAAGTATGCAATGGAAGGGTCAATGTCGTGTATGCACAGATAAGGCATTTTGGACTATAACACTACAAAACAAACTTTATTATACCATATTAACAATATATAGGGATTGGAGAGGTATGTCATTGGCTTGAGCTATCAAGAAGTGAAGGATTTAGAAATAACAAAAGCACATATGGCTAAGTTGTTTATTGACCATCTCCTTCTATTAATCGAGCACATTTTTGTACTAATTGGTGTGCACACCATGGCATCATTGATAACAATATGGATCATTGGTATGGTTTTTTATAATCCTCCACATGGTAATATGTATTTATGATTATACCTTTTGAGGAAATTATATGTAGAGTCCATAACAAGATGTCATCATGTGAAATATTTTGATGTGTTATAGTTTTAAGGGTTCATTGCGGAGCCCCATGAGATAGACCACCTGCAGGGTCTTATCTGAACCATCATTATTTTCCCAAAAGTAGACATAATCTCCATGTATAGATTTTTCCTGCACACACTTTGTTATAGGATACTATATTTAATTTGGCCACATAGATAATTGATATAGGCCACCATTCATGCTATTTGGTAAGTTAGGGTGATTATTTCATGATTTTAGATTAAACACTTTTAGAGTGATTTTGAATCTTTTCCAACTATTTTCCTCCAATTTTTTTTTTTTTCTAAATAAAGGTCTAACCCTTGTCATGTTGTTTTCCTCATTGTAAACTTTTTAACAAGATACTGTATACTGAATTTTGAATTTAAAATAAAAAATTGTGACCCCAACACATTTCCATTGAATGAACATAATTGCGTCGAAAGTTGCTTTCTACAATCCAATATGAGGGAGATATGTAAATTCCTTCTATGATCAACATGGATTTGACACGTGCATTTAAAAAAATATTAATAACATAAAAAATATTTCAATGTTGGTCATAAATAAAATATTTCAATATTCGCCTTAAGTAAAATAATTTTATATTAAGTTTATAGAGAGAGAGAGAGAGAGAGAGAGAGAGAGTAATTGAAAGTTAAAAAAAAACAAAACATATTCCACCAATAGGTGCTTTCTACTTCCCAATATGAGGGAGATGTGTAATTCCTTCTGTTAGCACATATTTTTGATAGAAGGGTGTTTTTCCCTTAGGAAATAACCCCTTGGTGAAAAAATGAAGGAAAGGGGTTCTTGCACAACCCACCTTTTATTTTTATCCTAAGTTCATCAACGATTTGATGGTTTGGCACATTGTTCTAAGGAGCGCGTAGATCTCAGTGG
>JZKD02S1836682.1:322050-337095 GCA_000966675.3 Picea glauca
ACCTATCAACCAAACATCAAAACATAGACAATTGAGTAGCTTCTAGTAGAGCATTGTCCTTGTATTCACATTCCCACGAGGAGCCTTGTAGCATGATGGCTTATTTTGACAACATGTCCTATTTTTTATTAAAATCCATGTAGATATGGAAAAATGAGGCCTCCTCGAACATAGAATTTTTCTCCAAGCATAGTGCCATGATTGGCTCTAAGACCAAATATGTAATAATAAATTTTCCATTATCCCAATCCATCAACAACTTAAAATCTCCAAGAAGTTGCAAACACCTAATATTTTTTTCAAGTGCCACTTTCATCAACATCTAGAGGGTGTAGAATTCAACCATTTTATTTGCTCCCAATCCTGCTCCATATTTTAAGGAGAAGAAGTGGTAATGATCTAAAAAGAGTATGACTCCATCCCCACACATTTTTGAAGAGCCTTGATAACCTCCATCAAAGAAGACCCAAGGCTTTGTGAAATCAATATGGGGCTCATGCAATACCCTTTGGGATTTAATATTAATATTAATATCAAAATTGATGCCCAAAATAATTTTTTATATTTTTTCTAAATAAATTTTGGTCGTCGCATATCCGATGACAACTTTTATCAATGCGACGGTTTTTCTATATAAACATCGAAAAGTTGTCATCAAATAAGAGATGACAACTTTTATCAATGCGACAGTTCTACTATATAAACATCGAAAAGTTGTCGACGAATAGGCGACAACAACTTTTTATCAATGTGACAGTTTTACTATATAAACATCGAATAGTTTTCGTCAAATAGGCAATGACAACTTTTATCGCTGCAGCGGTTTTTCTATATAAACATCAAATAGTTGTCATCGAATAGGCGATGACAACTTTTATCGATGTGACGGTTTTTCTATATAAACATTGCATAGTTGTCATTGAATAGGCAACGACAACTTCTTTTGATGCATCGGCTTAACCACATAAACACCAAAAAGTTGTCGTTGAATAGGTGACAACAAATTCTATTGATGTGTTAGTTTAACTACATAAACACCAAAAAGTTATTGTCAAATAGGTGATGACAACTTCTAATGATGCATTGGTTTAACTATAAAAGTTGTTGTCGCAATTTAGATGAAAAGTTGGTTTAAGATTGTTTTCCTATATCGTCGCTTATGCAACATTGGATCAAGTTCATTGCAAATGCCACGTCACATAAACCGATGTTTAAGAGACTCCAAATTCATCGCCACATCAACGACATAACGTCGCATAAGCGTCGAAACAACCATCGCAAAATGGGCCAAATATGCTAGTGTCAAAACACTAAATTAAAGCATAAATAAGGAATTCAATTGCAAGTATGAGTGATTTATACTTACTTGGTCCAAGCAAAAGGTTGTTTCTTCAACTGAAGCTCCCATAATCTACTCTCTTAGCAAAGGGGTCTTTTCACCTTTTGGTTGATTTTTGAATTGCAATGGTAAAAATGAGTTGTCCACTTCTATTTATAGATTGTTTTTGCCCTTTTATCTCGTTTTTGACCCCCTTCATCATTTTTCCTGGCTTGGTGATAACTTGATTTCATTTATGAGTTTTCTATTGGTCATTCTGATACTCTTTTTCTTTCCTTTTCATAATTTTTTGGGATGGGTCACTTTTTTGGTATCCTTTGGTAAAAGTCATTTTTTCAATTTTTTGCATATAAATTAGGATTTCATTTCCACTTTCTGTATCCTATTTTCTTTTTTTCTTTTCCATAGGATAGACCCCACCAAAGTGCAATACAAAACCTTCATTGCTTCTCTAGAAGTGTTGTAATTAGGTGGTAGAGCCTAACTTTACATGGATGCCCTAGATAGATCCTTGTTGCATTTTTGGCATCCATGTTGTCAGTAATGACTATAGGCTTGGGATTCCTTGTTAGTCCTATCATGATTACGAGATGAAGACTCATTATTTGTTTCACCATCACCCTATGAATTACCCTCGGGACTCCCTAATGAGAACACTTTGTTGTCTTTCAAGATCGCTTTGAAATTCGAAAGAAACTTCCAACGAGACTATCTTTATTCTTTTCGATCTCGTCTGGATTAACTAAGAAAAGTAGCCCCCTGGAGTTTTCTTTAATCCCTTTTCAGAATATCTAAAAATGAAAATATTTTTGAGCAATATTGTTGTCCTTCATTCTCTCCAAACTCAAATTTGAAGGCACATCTGTCCGACAGTAGTTTACCCCTTTTTCGGTCCTGATGGATAATTTTACGAAAACAGGTATGCTCTAGGAACTCCAGTTTGCTAGAAGACTATTCTTAGGCATAATTTTAACCCTTTTTCGGGCCTAAGGGACTAAATCTTTGAACAATGAATATTCTCCTTGGTTTTGGTTTATCACCTTTTTCAAGCCTTGGAGATTACTTACGAAAAAGGAACCCCCTTGGAGTCCATAGTTAATCTCTTTTCAGACAACCTAAAATTGAAAATATTGTCGAGTGACCTTGTTCCTTCACACTCGTTAAATTGGTCCATAAGAACATCTACTGGCATGTTTTTAACCCTTTTTCCATCCTGTAGATTACAACAGAAAAAGGTACGCCTCAAGAGATTCGTCTCGCCGGGAGAGTTATCCCTGGTTACTTTTATAATTTTTCGGGCTAAGGAGACTAAACTCATAAAAACGTTGTGAGTCCATAGTTAAGCTCTTTTTAGACTTCATAAAATTGAAAATATTTCTGAGTGATCTTGTCTTTGTCAAACTCATTAAAATGGTTTTGAATAGATGTCTTTTTGGTGCAAGTTTAACTCTTTTTCGAACCGACTAGACTATCTCCAAAAATGGTACTCCTTGGAGTCTTCTTTTGCATTTTTTCAGATTCTCTAAAATGTGAAAAACTACTGAGATTACCTACTTTGGGATCATAAAAAATTACATAGAAGGTGTCTCACTATGTCTTACTTAATCGCATTGTGAGTCTCATCTTTTCATCTTTGGCCTAATGCCGACTCCATGTTTCTCTCAACTGAACCTTTGAAACATTCTTTATACGGAAGCCTTGCAACACATTTTTCCTCTATGACTTGACACCTTGAACCTTTGAGGATTTTTCTCCGAGTGTCCTTGTCTTGCACATGTCTCCTTTCCATGAGCAATAGTATGTTCTATGCGCTTGGAACTAGTTTTCTTCTCGCAATACTCATTCCTTCTTTGTAACATAACATTCTTTTATTCTTTTTCAAGTTCAAGACAAAAAAATCAAATATTCCAAAAAGAGAGGACGAAAAATATTCATTATTTTTTTGTCAACAAAGAGAGTCTCCCTTGGAAAAATCACATCCTTCTGTTTATTCGTCAAGAATTGGGATCTAGTATGAATGTAGGAAGTTTTTCTTGCTACATAGAGTTGTGTCCTCCTTCGTTTGGTTACTCTTCCAAACACATGGAGAGTTTGTGTTTCCTCCTACATCACAAACTTTTGTTAATGTCAAGTTTCCTAAGTCTTCTCATCATTCGTTCTCTTGTCCAAGGGAAGTTTTACCCAACATGATTCATACTTTCTGTAGTTTTTCTCTTGACCTTCATGAGTCGACCATTCTGAGATTCTAGTCAAGTCCAGATTCAAAATCTACAAAGTTCTCTGCCTGATCATAGAGATACTCATGTCTTTTCCTGAAGGACTCCTGAAGACCTCAATGTAGTGTGCACTCCCATTGTACTCCTACCTAAGTTTTGAATATCTTGAATTTGTTGATTGAGCTATGAATACCTCATCTCCAGCAGCATGCATCACTAGCTTCTTGAAGATGCATACTATACTTGTATATCTTCGACTGATTTTGAGATATAGATCCATTGTGTATATCTTAGACTAATTTTTATATTTATGTGACATGTATCTGCAATGTATTTGATTGGAAACCATGATTCAATTCATTCTGAGCATGGGTATGCCCACTTTGGAAAGACAATTGTTGTTTTACAGATGGCACCCCCCAAACTCTGGTCCTAGGCTCACTTGATTTTATGCATTGGTGAAGATGTTGTAATTTATTTTGTCCATCATTTTCTCTTCTAAACTCACCATTAGGGGGCATATCTTATAGCCTAAAATTCCCTACTCATGCATATATGGCATTGGCCCTCTTACTTGCATAATTTTCCAAATAATTGTTGAGAGGATCTACTTAAAAAAACAATTTTTAGAGCATGTACGTGCCCTACACCACTACAAACCACATGCATACACTTGTTTCACACTAAAGAGCTTTTGTATGCTTGCAAAAGTTGCAAAAATTAAAAAATTGTAAGGAATTCAGTGAAATTCACGGGCTATTGGAGCTTTCCCAACCAATTCACCTGCTCTAGCCCATCCCCCAACCAAATAAACATCCTTTTGTTATATAAAAGGAGGTATTGGGGTCTCATTTCATATCTAAGCATAAGAACAATGAAACTCTACCCAATTTCACTTCCCTTCCTTGCCCAAGCATTTTCTACCTTTTGTGAGTTACTACCTCAACATTCCCTCTTCAGCCCCTTCTTCTTCCATTCAATCCATTCCCTTCCCTTGAGGTGATCAGAATCTTGAGAGAAGAGGCCTATTCAAGGTGCACTTGGAGCATTGTAAAGAGAATCCTAGACTAGGTTCGCAGAACTCTGGCCGACATGGATTGTAAGTTTCAGTCTTTGTTTGATGAATACAATAATCTCTTTTCCTTGTCCCAAATGATGATTTTTTGTGTATTTTATTTGATTTTTACATAGCATTTGATATATAACCCTAATTTATGAATATAAATAGCATTCATGTATTCCTTGTTTGCCTAGTTTTGGATGCAGGTCATCCTTGGGAGGAGACTTGTAGTCTTTGGAACTACAAAGATTGAGGACATCATCACCAGACGTGGGATAAAAGGTATATTTATCGATCTTATATTCTATTTCTTCATGTTCATTGATTTTGGTATGTTTTGGGTAGAGTAGAAACTATATTGACTTTTATATGGTCATTCACTCTATCTATATCTTAAAACCTATTATAGTTAAAGGGGGGATTTTTCCGCTAGCAATCTAGAATACAAAAAGACTCTAAAATGCAAGGCACCCAATATATCTAGAATGGTGGTAGATTATCACTGAAGAGAGAGGTCACAACTATGCTCATTCACAAGAATTTGATTACAAAGAGGCTGAAAAGGCCTTTTAACATAAATCATCAATGATAAAACCATACATGTCCAAAACCCTAACCCCAGAAGATGAATCACTAAAACTATTTGTGGGCATTGATGTAGTTAGTTGATATGTCAACTTTCCGTTGGTGCAACTTTTTCATATGATCTGAATTTTGGGTTCTCGACACCCCATCAAAAAGGTATAGCCGAGGAATACACATTATGCTCAACCTATCATTTTTCTTTGGCTACATGATAGGTGTTATCGCCCTAATAAAATGTTGTTTCGGGTCTCAAAATGGCCCTTGAATTTTGGGACCCGAAAAAGCTGTAGAAAAATTTCCAAGATGTGGAACCATTTTGAATTTGTGGAATAGAAGGGTGGCCACCAATATCCTCCTATATAAACCCTCCCCCATTAGGAAGCAATGGTCTTTATTGCATCAATTTCCTCCATCAGACGGGGAAACATTTGCTAAATCTAACTCCTGGTGAGACACTTTCCATGGTGAAAAAGTTGCCCTGCTTTGATGATCCGATAGAGTTGGATTTTTTTTCGACAAGTGCCCTTCGTTTTGGTTTCCATGATATGATCAAATTATTCCTATTCAATGCAATCAATATTTAGTTATCTAGGGGAAAAGTTCTAGGCTACGTTCGAAATGTCTAGGAAAGGTGGAAAATATGGTTGAAGCAGTTCCACATTAAATATTGGGTGCAAGCCGAGGAAAGGGAGAAAAATTAATTCAAAAGAACTCTCACCCATATCCTTGGTGATGGTTTAAGGTCCATATCAGGGAACTTGTGATGGGGTCCTATGAGGCACTCTTTCAGCAAATGGAACAATACCTTATCTCCCACCTAAAACTTGTGTGGTGTTAGAACCAGAAGTCACCCTTTAGATTGCAGGAAAGGCAAGCCTAGTACCCATCGGTTTGTATGTCACAATTAATAAATTTAGGGGTGGTCTAATGAAAATAGACTCAGGATAATATCACTTTAACTCAGAAAACTGAGCTAGTATGAATAGATAGATGAGGTCTTGATCTAAATTCAGTCAGTATGTTGTAGTAATGGTGACTAGGAGGAAGAACTTGAGAATAAAATGCAAAGGTATTCTATGAACATTAGGTCTTCCATCAACCTAAGGAGGAAAAATTCTGAAAGAAAGATCTTCTTGAATTCAGAGCTTTAGGAAACTGCAAACACTGTGACAACACTGCAATCAAACATCCATTGCAACACAATCACAATAATTCATGTGAATAATTCAATCATGAACATTTAGTTTCAGACGCATACAGACTGCCCTCCATGGCCATATTTTCCATGCTTTCCATTTATGTGGTGAAACAAGGTTTCAACCACCTTCTTCATTCTGATTAACTACTTTTATTGGGATCAGGATGAGGCCTGACACCCATGAACATTCCAGGCGAACTCACGACTCCTTTGAGCCAATTATAGTGCCTCAAGGCCACATAGATCTTTCTTTGTGATTAAATCAGGTACCTCGATCCTTTTCGCAGCTCCTTTCTTTGCCCCATGTGATTGCAAACCCTGAACTTGTGCTTATCGCCTATGAAATTTTGGGATTTCATATTTTGGGAGTTTTCACTCCCATTGATTTCAAATATCCCGATGCTCGATCCTGTGAAATGACCCATTTAGATCGTTGGTCATAATTTGTTTGAATTGATGACCTCGATCATTTCCTTGAATAGTATTGGTCATCCACTACTCGATAGGTGCTTTCCCTTTCTTTATGGCCCATCATCCATATGACCACAGGCTGCGACCGTGGGCCCAACTTTCGGGTGCATCGTGATTTCGCGTTTCGCGAATTCACACTATGCTCCAGGCTGGAAATTCTGAGTCATGAGATTGCGATCCCTTGGATCGGATGACATGTGTCTCAGAGAAACAGATGACCTATATTATGTCATCATTTTAGGACTTCAGGCCATTGACACTTCTCTCCTCATCTTTCCCGAAAGAATTTCTCTGCAGTTCAGATCTGGTGCCACGTGTTCTGCTGGAGTGGATGGCCTGGATTATTTTGTGACTTCGCATTTCATGAGTCCTCATGAATCAGCTCTTTCACCCTTTTGCCTCACAAAATTGTGAATATGTTGATCGCGCACCACGTATCATTCCTGAGATAAACAATTAAGATGGTCTCATGGTTTCGCAACTCTGCCTGATGCTATACTTCTTGCAACTCTATGATCTTGATCACCTGATGGTCGTCGATCTAATTTTCTTGAAGGATCTCTGCCATTGAAAATTTATCTTTCCAACTCGCTTGATTTGAATTTATATTAGACTACTTCAAGTGTTGCGCTTGGCACTCATGACTATGGACTGTATAGTTGACATGAATGACTAGCCGAGGGCTCAAGAAAACAAAGGATTGGTGACAGAGGAAAAAAGAGAAGTGATTGACGTCAGGGAAAAAAAAGAAGACTAAGGGAAGATATTTCACAGACAATCTGATAAGGAAAACAGGCATGTAAAACAGGTGAGGGAAAACAGAAGAAAACTACAAGCCGAGAGGAAAACTTATGATCGGGTCTACAAAAAGAAATAAAAAGGAAAAATTACAGACCTAGGTAGAAACTACAGACTCACAAGACCTTGACAAGTTTATGTGATAACATTTGTCTTTACAGTGGATGGAATGCTCCCTGCGAGCTTCCAAGAACCCATAGATCCATTGTCTTGCTTTGGGTTATGGAATCTCCTATCAAAACAAAATAAACAAAAAATAGAAATGGTATTTACAATGGCGGGACGTCAATTGTGGCTTTAAAAAAAAAACATTTTAAGGAAGTGCCTATTTACAGGGCCACCAAAAACTTTGTCATCCTCCAGATTCTGCAACCTGTAAGTATTATTTTGCGGTACCTCAGAAATCTTGAAGTGATCGATCCAAAGGGCTTCAAATTTTCCATGCTTTCCCTTTTCCTGTTTTGGTGCATCCCATTTGAGCACCAGATGTCCCAGCTAGAAATCCTCCTTTCTTAATTTCCTGTCGAAATCCTCCTTGATCCTTTGGTGACGGTCATGTGCTTTGTCTGTCATATTCTCTCTAGTCTACTACACTTCTACCAATTGATTTATCCTTTTGATCATGCCATCAGGTTCTCCTTGGTAGTCCTGAAAGAATTTCACCACAAGCAAGGCAAGCTGAGAAGGGAAAATGGATTATGTTCCATATACAAGCTGGAAAGGATAGAGACCAAGAGATCTCTTTGTTGTCACTCTATCAGCCCACAGAGAAAATTTGAGCTTTGAATCCCATGCTTTCTTGTTGTCCTCTAACAGTTTTTTGATGATATTGATCAGGCTTTTGTTAGAGGACTTTGCCAGTCCATTTCCTTGGGGGTAATAAGGGTTAGAGTGGATCAACATGATTCTGAACTGCTGAAAAAACTTAACCAGTGGTTCAGCCTTGAAGGATGTCGCATTATCAGTGATTATTATGTTTTGGCAACCAAACCTTGCTATGATGTCTTCAAGGAAACTAATTACTACTTTGTGAGAAGCACTCCTTGTGGGGATAGATTCTATCCATTTGGTTAAGTAATATGTTGTAGTTAAGATCCATATTTGATGACCACTTGAAGAAGGATGAATTTCCCCAATGAATTCAAGACCCCACTACTGGAAAGGTCCTGAAGCCACTACAGGATTCAATGGTAGAGACTTGAGTTGTTTCTTTCTAGAGAATTTCTGACATTTGATGCAAGCCCTAATATTTTCATAGACAATAGTGAATAGAGTAGGCTAGTAGTACCTAGCCCTGAGAATTTTGTAGGCTGTGGTTTTCCAGAAATGATTTCCCCCACATAGGCTGTCATGGAAATCAAATATAATTTTTTGAGTTTCCTGTGGGTCTAAACATCTTAGAAGCACTCCTAGAGGGTCCTTCCAATACAGAACCTAGTCAATGAGGCAATATCTGATTGCTTTGAGATTTAAATCTTTTTCCTTTCTCCTTCCCATACCATCAGGAGGCTTTAACTCCTGTAGAAAAAGTATAATATGTTTGTACCAGGCGCATTTTTCCAGTTGAGGGTTGTCTTGAGGATTTTTATGAGACGCTTCAGCTTGCTGGTTCCCTGAACAAGTGTTGATGAAGTTAAACCCCAGATATTTACAATTATATTCAACCAACAACTTGGCTAAACCTTGGCCTTTGACTAGTTTGGTGGGTTTTATTTCTAGGTCAAATTCAAGGATTTTGGCAATCCACTTGCTCCTTCTCTCATCTATGTCAGGCTAAATGAGAATGTCCTTCACCAAAGCTGAAGGAACATATGCGATGATCTTAGAATGAAACACATAGAATCTGAAATATTTGAGAGCTTTCACCAACGCATAGGCCTGCTTCTCCATGATGTCATATCTGATCTATGCATCCCTTAATGCTCTACTGAAAAAGGAAATAGGTTGATCAAGACCTACATCATTAGTTTGTAGTAAAACAATGGCCACTGTGTCAAATGAAGAAAAAGAAAAAAATAGAAAATCCTTGGAATAATCAGGACTGATTAGCATAGGTGCATCATTCAGTGCCTTCTTGATTTGGTTGAAGGATTCTTTGGTCTCATCGGTCTATTTTACTTCATTCTCCTTCATGAGCATGGTTGTGATATGCTTCACCAATTTGGCAAAATTGGAAACAAACCTTTTGAGAAAATTAACTTTCCCCAAAAAATATTGGACCTCTTTCCTGGATCTCAGGAGTGACAAGTTTTGGATTGCTTCCACCCTGTTGGGATCAATTCTTACTCCCTCAACAGATACTATATGCCCCAGTAATTTTCCCTCCTTCATGGAAAACAATGATTTCTTAGGATTTAAGAAGAGACCAAACCTTTTGCATTTCAGGAAGACTTTTCTCAGATGAAATCAATGCTCGTTATTAGATCTAGAGAATATTGTTATGTCATCCAGATAGGTGACCACAAATTTATCCTTTTCTCCAATGAAGGCGATTTCCATGGCTCGCTGGAAGGTTTCTCCTGCGTTCATAAATCCAAAGGGCATTTTGGAGTACATGAATGTTCCCCAAGGAGTGGTGAAGGTTTTCTTTTCTCTGTCCTCAAGAAGGATGGAGATATGATTGTAGCCGAAAAATCCATCAATCATGGAAATCTTGGATGCACCTGTTACCCTCTGCAATATGTGTTCCATCTTTGGCAAAGGGTAATTGTCCTTCTTAGACCTTTTGTTCAGGTTCCTAAAATCAACACAGAGTCTCATTTCTCCACTCTTATTTCTTACTGGGACCAGATTGGCCACCCATTCAGAATATCTCAAAGGGACAATGATTTGGGCATCCAACAACTTCTTTACCTCCCTTTCCATGATAGGAAGTAGCATAGGATTTATTTGCATTAATTTATATCTAAACAGTTTGGCCTCCTCCTTCAATGGGATATTGTGCTCAATTACACTGGTGTCATACGTTCTGAGGTATTCATAGGTCCAGGCGAACACGTCAGATAATTCTTTTAATAACTCAGCATACTTGGCCCTATGCTCCCCTGAAAGGATGCTTGAAAGGTTGACAAACTTCAGATCCTGGTTTGTGCCAATATTTCATTCAGCCACATCAGCATCACCATTTGGAACTTTACTCTTTACTGCCATGTCATTTCTGTCAATTATTCTTTCCAAAGGGACTAGTCCCTTTGGGATGTGATTGTTAGGCAACTGAACGATATGATGATTAGCAATTTTATCTAGAAAAACATCAGCACGAGGATCTGTTTTAGGATCGGGATCTTGATCGATGTGTAATGAAGAAAACTCATCAATGGTCTCCATGAATATTTTGATTTCAAGATCATCCTCAACCACTTTCCAATGCTTGAAATTTTCTGGTATAGAGGGTATATATTTCACCTCTACATCATATCTGAGCTTGGGTGACAAAGGGACTTTGAATTTTCTTGCTAAAATATCCAGAGAATCTGTCATGACATTTTCTTCTTTGGGAACAAATGAAAGGTTTAAAGCCAAGAAAAAGCTATCAACCAGATCCCACACCTCATTTTTGTAACTTATGATCCGAGGGTGTTTGGCCTAATAAGCATTTATGATCTACTAGACAATCAAATCAGCATCCCCGAACATTGCTATCTCTTCAATTCCCATATCCTTTTCGACCCTCAAACAGAAAACAAGAGCTTCATATTTTGACACATTATTGGTAGCTTCAAATTCTAGTTTGTATGATAGAGATATGGTTTCCTGAGCAGGGGAAACAAGGACCACTCTAGAACCAACACCTTCTCTAAAATAAACTCCATCAAACAACATTTTCCAAACAGAGGTAATCAGAGAGGATCTCCACAGAGAGTGAGGGACTTCTTTCTAATTTCAAGAGGGGGCTTAGAGGCATTGGTGAGCTGCAACAAGATGGATCCTAAATCAGTATGAAGGGAAAATATAGGATAATTGGTGGGGTCTGCTTCATCATTGATTATGTAGGCCAACTAAGCTTCTCTGTACAGTCTTCTATGCTCCCCTTCAAACACTGGAATGGTATCATATGTGAGGTCCATCTGCAATGTTCCTCCTAGTATTTTGATCCAAGATCTTGACAACAACATGCTGAACTTGGGAGGAATGTCGACCACCATAATATCCATGACCACACTTTTCATGGCAAGTTGAAACAAGGTCACGACCAGATCTTTGATGACCCCAAGACACTGGACCCTCCACGAGTCAAAAGAATACAAATCATGATAGGATTTTGTGATTTCTAATCTGAGTTCTTCCATGACATTTTTGGGCATGAGATTATGAGATGCCCCTGAGTCCATCAGGAAATTATGCAACACCTTATAATGTATATCCAATGATATGTAGAAGGGGGGAGATGAGTCATGTCTATCTTCTACCATAGGATGTAAGATGACTGCTAGCATTTCGTCTTGGAGGCTTATTGAGTCTGTGGAATGAGGAGATGGTTCAGACTGCAACAACTTAGAGAGGGACTTTTTGAAATCTTCATGATTGACTAGCTCTGAGAGGGGTACAAGGATTTGTATTTTTTGAATTTCATGGTCAAAGATAAAGGAGGAAGGGGGCTTCAAAATTCCTCTCACCTCTGGGACAAGATCTTAGGATAATGGTGGGGGATTCTGAACTTTATTTTCTTTGTTTTTGTTTAATGTGTCTTTAGCAGGATTCTCTGCTCTGGAAGGATGATCAGGGATGTTAGAATTCCATTCTTTCTTCTTGGACCTGAGGTTGTATTTATTGGGGATACTATTGGTCCTCTCCCATTTACTCAACTCATTTATTTGACTATCCATGAGGGACTCTTCGTAGGTAGATTGAGTCAAATGGGTAAATGGGGAGGTGTCTCCGAGACAATGGATTTCAAGATCAAGCTCTTATTCCTCCCTTTCCTCATCATCAACCAGGTTATTTTCAAGGGGGGTTTGAAATTTCTGATCATTCCTATCCCTATCCCTTTGTTCCCTTGGCATAATATGAGGAGCATTGTTATTTGGCCTCCTGAAGTTTCCTCTTTTATCAACATTTTGAGGATTTTTGTATATCGGCTTCCCCTCTACTTCCAATATTTCCATTCTAGTTGAGAGTGACTTTAGTAACTTGGTAACTTCATCCATTTGAGGGGGGGAAATAGAGGAACTAAAGGTGGAGGGTTCATATCTCTTCCTCGATTAGTGGCCAACACATTACACTCAACTTCCGGGCTTCATATTGCATGTGATCCAAGAAAGTAGCTCTTCTCTCTCTTAACAGGAGGAAAAAGTCAGGGTTAAAAGAACTTGCATCAGTGATTTTGGCAGAGGCTTCCATAGGCTTTATCTCAGCAGGGATTTTATTATACATTTTATTGAATCTTTTGGAGAAGTTAGAGACAGATTCTCCCTCTTTTATCTTTAATGACCCGAACTTTATGATATAATACATACAATATTTTTTATCCCCCCATTTCCTTAGGAAGACATCATCTAAGGCCTCAATCACATCAGTAGATTCAGGGGTCAATCCCATAAACCATTTTCTAACCTCGCCATCAAGGCTCTGGACAAAGACTCTCATCCAAACATCCTCGTTTTCAATATTCAAGTTGTCTGCATAGCTGTAAAAGGAAGCAAGGTGCTCTTCAGCAATTATGTCTTCCTCTATGGTGAATTTGGGCATATACTTTAGGTAATCTCCAATAGGGAGAGCATTCATGGGCTGAGGTAAGACTAGAGGGGCATATTTAGTAGCCACTATGGAATCCATCCTGTTTCTAGGGGGATTGGCACTTGCCATAGGGATAATAGGTGGAGGAGAACTAGGAAGGGAAGGGGTTTGAGCAGGGGAGACTAGAATTGAGTTTTCAGGTGGAAAGGGAAACAACATAGGATTTGAAGAAAAGGATACATGGATTGAGGGAGAAGAGGCTTCTCTTTCTTCCAAATCAGTAACTCTAACAGGAGTAGGGGTGGTAAATCCCAAAGTGGGAAAATATTCTTAGGTACTGGGTCTAAACCATGGTACTACTTGAGGGGAAATGGGAGTGACAAAGATTTCTCCTTCCAATCCAAGACTAGGAGGGGAGAAATCAACATGAGCACTCCCGAACTTTAAACTTCAAGAAACTCCAATAGATGATATAATAGGATAATGGGAAGAAAATATCAGAGTTTCTACAGGATGATAGTGAAAATCATCATAAATATCTGGTTCAGCAGTAGAAGTACCTTCTTGAGGGGCCTTTCCCTTTCTGACAATTTTCTCTGGGTCAGCCTCAGGGGTTTCTAAAGGCAGTTGTGGAGCAGACCTCATGTTTCTGCCTCTAGAAGCCACGGCTGAAAACGTGGAGTCACCAGTGGATTCACATCAAATGAGTCACCAAGTGGACAGTCGCAATATTTGATGTACCAAGTTCTGATGCACCTTTAGAATCAGTAGGCTTTGTCATTCAATCCCAAGGAAAATCTTCAATTTTGTCCCCAACAACAGTGCTAGAAATGTTAGCACCAAAAGTCGCCCTTCCGATTGTAGGAAAGGCAAGCCCAGTACCCATTAGTTTGTATGTCACAATGAATAAATTTAGGGGTGGTCTAATGGACACAGAATTAGGATAATATATCTTTAACTCATAAAACTAGGTTCGTATGAAAGATAGATGAGGTCTTGATCTAACTTCAATCAGTAAGTTGTAGTAAGGGTGAGTAGGAGGAAGAACTTGAGAAGAAAAGGAAAAGGTCTTCTATGAAAATTAGGTTTTCCAGCAGCCTAAGGAGGAAAAACTTAGAAAATAATATCTTCTTGAATTCATAGCTTCAAGAAATTGAAAACACTATGACATCAATGCAATCAAACATACATTGCAACACAGTCACAATAATCCATGTGAATCCTTCAATCATAAACATTTAGTTTCATACGCATAATAAGATGGAGGAAGAAATCTGACTTATATTAAACAAGAAGTCTCACATACAGATACATAACCACAAGCCAGTAGCTTTACTAAAACTTTACAATCGGGAGCTTTGCTCTACCATTGACCCTAACAACATATCAAAATTGAGTATTTATACTCAAACAACTAGCTCCCTCCAAAAGCCCACTCTGATCATTGCATTCCACGCTTGGTGTCGGCAATATTCTTCTCTCAGATTGCACTTGCATCCTTCACTCAGACACAAGATCAGATCGATATGGCTTCATAAGAAAATCCATGACAGGTATATATATATATAAAAAAAATAAAATAAAATAAAATTAAAAATAAAAGAATTTAACATTAAAAAAAAATGTAACCTAGTATAACACTAAACAAATACCCATTTAAACGCAATTTGAATGAAGCGGATGAGTTGGCAACGTGGGCTGC
>JZKD02S1836682.1:342511-353368 GCA_000966675.3 Picea glauca
CTCTTTTTCTTGTCGAGTTACATTGAGATTATCGTTACTTGAAGAACTAGTACTTGCAATAGAACCATTACCTTGATAACCCATGGCTGTGATCTTTGTTTCATCACCTGAATCAAAACCTAAATCATGTTGTATGGTTGCAACGGTCTTTGACTTTCCTTTGTTGCCAAACTTTTTGGGTCTTCTTTCAGGATGAAGGGTTTCCAATAATGGTCTTCATCATGGCCATCTTTTGAACAATGTTTGCATGTTAATTTTTCTCCCTCTTTCTTAACAACAACATTCTTTTTTCCATTGCCCTTGAACTTCCTCTTTCCTTTGTCTCCATGAATGAAAGGATTTTTGTTACCCTCATGAGTTTCTCTCCTTCCTCTTGCTTCCAAATGAGTGGCCTGAACACAAACTTCATCTAGATTTGAAGGATTAAACATGAGTATAGTATGTCTCAAATAACTATGTAAAGCTCCAATGTATTTGAGTAAAGTTTCTTGAGAAGACAAATCTACTCCCAAAACCAAACCTCTTCTCCTAAATTCTTGAGTAAAGCTTTGCACATTTTGTCCTTTAGCTTGTCTATAATTTTTCCAATCCATAGTAGCCTTTTGCATATATGCCAATGGGTAAAATTGTCTTTTAATTTCAACAATAAAATCATTCCAAGAGGTTAAAATTTTAACATGTTTCTTCATGTTCTCCTGAGTCTTAGATTCCCACCAAATGAGTGCTACACTATCCAATCTTAAAGAAGCAGGCTGAATCTTAGTTTCATCATCTTGAATTTTTTGTATCCTACAATACACCTCAATCTGATGAATCCAATTATCTAATTTCTTAGCATTAACTTCTCCATTGTACATTGGCAATTTGAATTTAATATCAAGATTTAATGAAGGAATTTGTGAAGGATTTTTACCATGTCCCTTTGGAGAGTTCGGAAGAGGTCTTGAATTAGTAGAAGAAGAAGAAGATGGAGGAGAGGGTGGTGGAGAAGCACCATTCCCTCCATTTGCATTTGGATTTTTATCACCACTGTCTCCCTTATGCTTTGAAGGGTTGGAGACTTCACCTTGCAACCCTATATTCATTTCCATAAAGATTTTCATCATCTCTCTCATTTCCATGACAACCTTTCTGAGATCTTCATCTTCTACATGAACATGTTCATGACTCTCTTCATGATCCATACTTGGTGAATGCCTCCTTGAAACTTGCGGTGATGATATATGCTTCCTCCTTGAAGGATGAGACTTGGCTCTACAAGTTGACCTTCTCCTCTTGTGAGTTTAAACCTTGTGAGTATTAGAAAACAAAACACTTGCAAATATTCAAGTCTTCAAAAACCTATGTTCTCATACCAACTTGATCTAAAAATGAAGAAGACTTGTATTCTTGTAAATATTTGCAAGTTAAATTTTATGTGTTAAAATGAAAATGGATCAACTTTGCAACACAAGTTTAAAAGTATTTACTCATTCAAGATGCATATAAACAGTAGAAAAAACAGTGAACAAAAAACACATAACACAACAAATGATAAAGGAGTTCACCCCTCTCTTGGGCTACATCTCCTGGTCCAGCTTCTAATGGATCATTTGTATTATTTTCTCAAATTTCTCAAAAATGTTCTTTACAATTCTCAAAATTCCAAATAGACTACTACAATGGCTTCAGAACGTCCAAAAACCCCTAGCTGGGCTTTTTCGGCACCTCATTTGGCCAAAAATTGAAGAAGATAGGCTTCTTGGAAGTCTCCCCTTCAAACTTGTTGTCTCTGCATCTACAAAACACACCCATGTTGGCTCAACCTAGCCCACATGCATATTTAAGCGTAAAAACTTAGCATCGGACACAACCGCGTGAACCGTGCAAACTGTAGGATAGTTACGGGTGCACTTAGCCCCTAACTGTCAAGGACAAGGTCGTATGACCCATGTGACCGCGCGCAAGTATAAACATAGGCTCTCGTTCCACAAGCCAATGGTCAAAGGACAAATGGTGGGTCGTTTTTATAACCATTGGAACCAAAACAAAACACAACCACACGTACGTGCCGAATGGTATAGCATTGGGTCATATGTTAACACAATGTGCAACCAAGGGCTGGGGCTAAGCCCCAGCCCAGTCGTGCCCCAACCATACACATATGCAAACATATATAAATATTTTTACACATATATAACAAGGAGAAACCAGTGGCATGCCGGTTGGTGACTCTTCCCAAGTCTCTCCCCCTTGTCCGGAGGTCGCGGGGTCGACTCCAGCCAACAACATAATTTTAAACCAATGTATATATGACACATGGCGACCATTGACTGGGCCACGTGTTGTCATCCCGTTCGCTGCAAACATGCCATGTCACATGCCAAATATCCAAATAATTGCCTGCCATGTGTCATACAGCCTGCCACATGTCATACGGCCTGCCACATTAGTGTCTGTACGGACTGTATGGACTGTACAGTCAGCACCCCTTTTTTTGCCTGTTTGTCATTTTGAACAGAACACAATATCTCTCGCTCCCAACGTCCATTTGAACCCAAATGAGTTGCGTTGGGTTCATAATGATGAGGCCTATGCTCTCATTGGATTTGAAGTGATTTCAAACACTTTGAATTTTTGAGCAAAATTTGATCCCCTGGATCACCTAGTTGAAGGTAGACCAGGGATGTAATCCATGTGTTATCACTCCAGGAAACTCTCCTAGGCTGTAAGTCAAAGATGCCTGGTAACTTAATCTTTTTAGAAACTATTTTCTCAATAATAGGTGTGGGTTTG
The DNA here is from genome assembly GCA_000966675.3 of Picea glauca. NCBI lineage: Eukaryota > Viridiplantae > Streptophyta > Pinopsida > Pinales > Pinaceae > Picea > Picea glauca. Next base: position 345,287 of record JZKD02S1836682.1, read on the forward strand.
GATCAAGATGAATATCTTAACCTCTGGATTATATTTTCAAGACAGTCTAACTATATTCATGCAATACAAGGCCTTCAAGAGCTATTTGTCAGATAGATTTGCATAACAAATGGATAAGAAAACCAATCAGTTAACCAAAAAATACATAAACCATATATATGATGGGTCAACAAACTAGCCAAAGATGCTTATGATTCTTTCTTAACAATCAAAAGTAAGATTACAGTTAGCATAGGACCATTAAATAGAGGCAAAAGAACGAATTTCACTCATATACATAGACAAAGATGAAGGAGGGTCTGACAATAACAAATGAAAGAAGCTTGTAGGCTGATATATTAAAGAAAATGTCTTTCATACAAAATAGTAGAATATAGAACTCAAAATCGAACCTTGTGTTCAACTTCTATTTTCATCTTTATAGCTTTTACAACACGGTATCTAGATCCTGAATTAATGGATCAAATATGCCTAAAATAGAAAGTCAAAACTAACTTGCAAAAGATAGGGAATGATCCTCAAAATGAAGTCAATCCCACATTTCATGGTCTTCAAATCTTGTAGATTCCTTGTGCAATGTAGAATAGCCTTCTAAGGCTTATTGATGACTCTTCCAAGAGATAAAATTCGAATTTGTTGAGATGTGCAAAAAATCCTAATTTGTTGCCACCAAAATAGGTGCCAAAACCAACTTGGCTACCTTTTCTAATCATTATGCACCAAAAATGGATCTTGAATCTGAATATATAATTCAACATATATCCATTAAAAGTGTTTTCAAATGATTTGGATTAGTAAAAGCTCGATCTGTGCAAAATTTAGCTTTCTCTGTCCAGTTATAGGTTTCGGTGGTTAACACAGAGGAATTCTGGGTGTATTAACTACCAAAAGCTCTGCTTTCGGTGGTTAATGAATAGTCGTCTTGTTCGCCTAAACCACCGAAAACTTATCTTTGTCCAAAAATTCAAAATTTGCAAAAATGATTACCTTGATGCTTTGTTAAGTGTTCAAGGTCTCTTTGATGATGCATCTCTTCCTCATCCAAATCTGTGAACTTCAACTTGTTGTGTGGAAGACTGTGGTATATTCACCATTGTTGTAGCTAACTCAGCTAGAGTTTCCAAACTTGTTTGATCCTGTGTTGGAGGTTGAGACTCCTTTAACTTTAGCCTCAGAAGTCTAAGCTGCCTATACAGCTTCATGTTCTCTCTTATCAGCACCTTGTTCCTGTCCTTCATTTTATCATGCTTTTCCTTGAGACTTTGGTTCATGTTAAAAAGTTCTTCATTTCTTTCAGTCAAGTCTGTATTTTCATTTTTAATAACTGTTTCTAAGACTTCCATCTCATATATTGTTTTTAGAAGTTTATTGATTTTCTGAGCCTTGGATGCTTTAGGCTTGCTTGAAGAATCTTTTGCTAATGGTTAACTTTGTTCATCTGGAGGAGTTGGTGAGGGAAAGTTGGGATAATATTATGCAACTTGTTCAACCTGTTCATCACCTTGTGTCTCTGCTAACTCCTACTTTGGCTCTGAGTCACTGTATGGTAAGTTCAAAGGGTTATCTCCTTCAACAAGGTCCTTGGTTTGCTCACCCTCTTTACCAAAGTATAATTTCCTTTTGGTTCTTTTTCTTATAACATAGGATGATTTTGTCGGCTCTCTTGGTGGTGAGATAGCCTTCCTTTTTCTTAAACTGATCTTAGGGGTGATGGACTTCTTAGCAGCGGACTTCTTCCCCTTTTCATCTTGTTGAAAATTAGTTTGGAACTCAATCCAAAATAGGAAGTAATTCTAGTCCACTTGTTTCTTCTTCAATGATTCTTTAATAATGAGAGTAATCAAACCTTGGTGTGACAACCTGCTGGCCAATTTGGTAGGCTTCACCTTGACTTGTCTAGCCATTTTTGTGAGAGATTTGTGTAGGTAGAAAGGCAAATTGATGGGATACCTACCTGTGAAATGGTTCAATAGCTTGAAGTGATAAAACATAACTTTGTTGTAACTGCCTTCACAGGTGATATAGACAAAGGTTTCCTTCAGGAGAGATTGCCACTTAGGTTCCAGATAAGACATTGGTATGTCTTTTTTCCATATAAGATCCTTGTGCAAAGGCTGTAGGTATGATCTAAATTCAATGTTTGAAGGCACAATTGATTTGAACCAGCAATCCCCTATTCTAGGGAGACCAGCGAACTCAGTTGTGGCTGCCTCATCAACCACAAACTCCTCTTTTCTCAATGTTGCTGCTCTTCCATCATATGAGATAGCAAGGGTTTCAGACACCTGTTGGTGGAAATCTTCCAGTTTTTCACAATATGCATAGAATCTAGTTTGCTTGAAGAAATAGACCACCTCAGGGTGAGCCTCAAGGTACCAAACTCCATCCAATTCATCCCTTAGAACTGACCTTGCTTTTGGCATTTAGTAATTGTTGACCTGTACCTATGATTTAGGAAAATATTCATGCCAGGGAGACAAAGACTCTATGATTTAGGGTGACAGGGAGTATGACTTAGAGTAAAATGAATGAGATAGGGTGACTCAGAGTTCTGATTGCATAGCTCATCCACTAACCGAATCTAAACAACAGACTGACTGAATACAAGACAAAAATTTCAAGTTTAGGTGAGATATAAAATCAAATTGAAACAGTATGGAATTCAAACTACCTGATGACTCGACTTGGCTTGATTGGTATGAAAATTGGCTCGATAATGATCTACTGAATTCGAACTCTACTCAGCAATCACCACAAAAAATGGGATTATGGCCTCTGAGTATGCGTTTACTTGATGAAATCATGGGCTCAAGACTGTCACAATGACTCTCAGATTCGAATTGGTAATTAATGGAATCAAAACAAAGATTAATCGGGGTCATAATGGATTTGTGTCCTCCTGATTGGAGATAATGAGGGGCTATGTGACTAATCACTTCTGTTAGTCGGGAATCACACATGAGTTTATGTGTCTCTGCTGAGCCTTAATTCTTAAATGACAAATGTAGTTACAAGGAAAGCAGGGTATCAATCTTCAGATAGATGCAATAATGACATCCATACCTTACCACCTCCATGGACTTTCGGTGGTTATGTCTTCATGATTACGCCAATTGACAGCTAGCTCGTGTGAAAGCATGGGCTTTTCATTTTTCCCGTGGAAATCTTTTTGGTGGTTAACTAGGCTTTTTCTTTTCCCCCTTAACTACCAAGAATGAAGGCTTTCGGTGGTTAATGATCACTTTTCAGGCTTGCCTAAACCACCAAAACCTGAGATTCTCTCTTTTTCTTGACAAAACCAGAACAAAAGTTCTTTCCAAGTTTATTTAAAGAAAATAGATTCTCTAACATACCTAAAGAAATTTAGAAATAAATTTTTTTGGACCACAATCTATCACCTAAAAAGAAAAATCTCCATCAATTTGTTTGAGGAGATAACATTGGCTCCTATTGGGGATGAACGCCTCCCTGTGAGGTTTCAAGAACCCTAGAACCAATGCCTTTCCTGAAAAAGAAAACTTAAAACTATCTGCTAGTGTTTCCATTGGGCATGGAGTTATTCTTTAAAGATAAAGACTAAAAAATAAAATAACAATGAACATGCTTCACAGCCTTAGACAAAATAGAGTTTCAAAAATCACCCGTTCACTGGGCCACCGAACATTTCTTCACCTCCCAGACTTTGTAGAATGAATGTGTTATTGTGTTGTACTTGAGTTATCATGAAAGGGCTGGTCCACAAAGAATCAAACTTGTTATGTTTGCCTTTATCCTATCTAAAGGAATCCCATTTCAGAACCCAATCACCAACCTGAAAATTATCTACCTTTCCCTTCCTGTCAAAAGTATCCTTGATGCTCTTTTTATGAGCCTCTGATTTGTCCACTAACTTTTCGTGGAACTTCTGCAGTTCTACCAAATTGAGCATTCTTCTTACCATATCATTTGACTCAATTTTCTCTTCCTGAAAAAATCTAGCCACTCGTAAAATTAACTGAATAGGAAAAATTGCATCAGTCCCATAGACCAATTTGAATGGAGAGGTTCCTATGGAATTTTTGATAGTTACTCTGTCTGCCCACAAAGAAAATTTTAGTTTAGAATCCCAATTCTTTTTTTTCTCCTCTAATAGCTTTCTGATGATTCTGATTAAGCTCTTATTGGATGATTCAGCCAGGCCATTACCTTGAGGGTAGTATGGGGTTGAATGTACCAATTGGATGCCCATTGATTCACACATGTCGACCAATGCATCATCTTTGAAAACTATTGCATTATCTATTATCAGCCTTTTCGGGCAACCAAATATGCTCAAGATGTTTGCATAAAGAAATTTCATGACAACCTGATGAGTGGCATTCTTGGTGGGAACTGCCTCTATCCATTTTGTAAAATAATATGTGGCTACTAAGATCCACTTATGTTGACCACTAGACAAAGGATTTATCTCGCCTATCAAATCTAAACCCCACTGCTGAAAAGGGCCATTCACTACTATAGGTCTTAGGGGCAGCAATTTTAGCTGTTGTTTTCCTGTGAATCTTTGGCATTTATCACAAGCTTTGATGAAGGAACCCACATCTGAGAAAATAAAAGGCCAATAGTACCTAGCCCTTAGAATTTTATGAACTGTGGTCTTCCAGTAATGATGACCTCCACAAACACTTGAATGAAATTGATGTATAACTTCCACGGACTCTTCTTTGTCTAAACATTTGAGTAGTAAACCAGCAGGGTCTTTCCAATATAGCAAATCATTGTAAATGAAAAATTTGATGGCTCTGAGCTTAAGGGCTCGGGCTTAAGTCATGCTAAGTTTAGGAGGAACCTATAGCTTTTGTAAAAAATGTATAATTCCTGAGTACCATTCACAAGAAGACAAATGTTCTGCCACTTGTTGATTGTTATGTTGTCCTTCTGCTGCCACCTCCATCTGCAAATTCGCTGAATTTTCCCCTATGAAATTTATGTCCAACATCTCATGGTTTTCCTCCATTAAAAGCTTAGCAAGGCCTTGGCCTTTTACCAATTTGGTGGGCTTCACTTCTATGTCAAACTCGATTAACTTTGCGATCCATTTAGCTATCCTTCCATCAATATCAGGCTAAGTCAAAACATCTTTCACGGAGGGTGAAGGAACATATGCAATGAATTTTGAGTGGAGGATATAAATTCTGAAATCTTTTAAAGATTTTATGAGAGCATAGGCTTGTTTTTCAATAGGATCATACCTTAGTTAAACATCTCTGAGTGTTTTGCTGAAGAAGGAAAATGGGTGATCCATATTGTCATCATCTTTCTATAACAAGATTGTTGCCACCGTGTCATAAGAAACTCTTGTTGTAATCCAGACTGATCAGAGTCATGGATTCCATGATAGCTTGTTTGATATCCTGAAATGAATTCCTTGTGTTTTCTGTCCATTTTATCTCAAACCCCTTTTTCAACATACATGTTATGTGTTTTACTAGCTCAACAAAATTTAGAACAAATCTTCTAACAAAATTAATCTTACCGAGCAGCGATTGAATATCCTTTTTCGACCTTGGTAAGGACAACCTATAAACTTCTTCCACCTGAGCTGGATCAATTTGCATGCCTTCTGCTCAGATAATGTGGCCTAGGAGCTTGCCTTTCCTGAGAGCAAAATGGGACTTTTTGGGATTCAATGAAATTCCGAACTGCCCGCACTTCAGAAAAACTCTTTTTAAATGATTTAGATGCTCTTCATGACTGCTAGAATAAACTGTGATGTCATCAAGATAGATGAGGAAAAACTTGTCCTTCTCACCCATGAAAGATATGTCCATGGCCCTTTGAAATGTGGCCCCAACATTCATTAATCTGAATGGCATTTTGGTGTACATGAAGGTACCCCAAGGAGTAGTAAAATCAGTCTTCTCTTGGTCATCAGGATGGACAAAAATCTGGTTATAGACAAAAAAACCATCCATGAAAGACATAACAGTAGCCCCTGAAATTCTTTGCAGCAAATGTTCCATCTTAGGTAGGGGATGGTTATCTTTCTTTGAGCATTTGTTTAGGTTTCTAAATTCCACACATAACCTGACCTCACCATTTTTCTTTCTCACTATTACTAGATTTACAATCCATCTAGAGTATCTTAAATGGATTATGATCTTAGCATCAAGAAGATTTTTTATTTCTCTTTCAATTACAGGAAAAAGAAGAGGACTGATAGGTTTGAGCTTTTGTTTGAAAGGGATGGTGCCCTTTTCAAGTGGGATCTTTTTTTGTGTTAGCACTTGGTAAATTTCCTAGAGGTTGACAAAAGAAGAAATATACAAAGGTAACTTTATCCAACCACTTTTGAAGTTGGGATCTAGCCCTTCCAACTTCAAAGAGGGATCTCTCTATATCATTTAGCTATGTTTCCAATTTTAAATATTAGGCTAGGTAAAGAAATAGGTCGATTTTGTTGTTAAAGTGTTTTTCGAATTGGTTGAGACAGTATACACATCCATTGGGCTATAGAGTCTGCATTTTAATAAAATATGAGATCAGAACCAGAAACGTAAAGGAAAACTTTCACAGGGCGAGATAATATAATCACTGGATCTTTTAATAGCATAAATGATGGACAACAGAAAATATGAGAAAGATAATTTCAACAAAGAAGCAATTAAGAATTTCTTTATTGAAAACACCAGAAGATAAACACTTAAATCTTTCGAGTCAGAAACAGGGTATACGAGATAAATCCTGCAACATTCGTTACTCTTAAAGATTAGATTTAGAAAAAAATATGATAACAAAGCGAGAATAACATTCAACTTAGAAGGAAAACATCACCAGTGAATACACACAAGAATCCTGTAAAAGTGCCTCCTTTTATTAATGGAAGATCTCTTCAACAATATTACAGTCTGATAGTGTCAGGGTGTGAAGATTAACAACCCTCAATACTTCGAAAAGTGAAGTATTTATAACTCAAATTACAAACGTTCCTGTCATAAATGACCAGGAAGTGCTAAATCTATTTTTAGCCTAACAAACTTAACAAATCTCAAAAATCTAGGAACTGCTTAATGATGTGGTGTAACTGCATGCTGATTTCTGCGTAGGCCGTTGGCGAGGTTTCTGCACAACTTCTTCTAACTGGACAAATGAATGGACTGGGACAACTCTTCCGCTAATCGATCAGATCACAGAGTTACTCCCATCTAATATGACTCGACACATTGACTTTGAGCAGCCTTTGATACACTTCGTCCATGTCTATGTACTTGGAAAATGTAGGCTTGGTGAGGAAAATGTATCGAATCTCGTGTTGGATGCTAATGTCCCACTGAAGGGCATCCATAAATGCTTTGCCGGTGATGCTCCCTTGAATGCCTGCAAACTTTGAACTGTCCTTAGACACGTCAGCCAATCTCTTCTTGTAATCTGGGAGAGTCATCAATTTATCATTGATTACCTTCAGACCAGGTAAACCTTTCTTCTGGAGAGCCTCAATCTTACTGAAGAATCTTTGTACCCCTAGGTCCATGGCCTGAACCTTTTCTTCTAACTAAAGCATTAATCCTCTCTTAGTCAGAACCCTTTTGACCTCAAGGATGGTCTCTATTATGTCTTCAATCTTCAGCTCTTCCAGCTCTTCCCTAGTCTTAGAATTGAGGAACTTGATGATCTCATTTGCCTATGTTGGCATGTCTCCCAATTCTACTCTGATCTTCTCAATGGCTTGTTTTCTCCTCTAGACCAATTCATTTTTCTCAAACATGATCTGGATCATGGGCCATATCTCATTCATGGACTTAGTTATGTCTATCCATACACTCTCTTTGACCTCAGCTAAAGTATTTCCTGCCACTGTTTGCTTCTCGAAATCATGATCATGAAATTCACCTAATTCCTGGGAGTGTTCCTCCTAACATCAGGCCATACAGATACCCTTACGCTCAGAAGAGTGAAATTGAGCTCATGGTTGAAGAAATGTTAGAGGCTGGAATTATTAGACCTAGCCAAAGTTCTTACTCTGCACCAGTGGTAATGGTATTCAAGAAAGACAGCTCATGGCGTATGTGTCCAGATTATAGAGAGCTCAACAAGATCACTATT
>JZKD02S1836682.1:353378-367738 GCA_000966675.3 Picea glauca
GATCCATACACAGGTGTTGTCTGATGCGCTACCACTTGAAGGGGTACCAACAAGGGTTACAAGGGTGGCCAACAGATGTGTGCTTAAGAACCACTTGTATTTCCTGCGTGTATGAATCCCTCAACCGCGAGTTTATGCGTGTAACGATAGATCTCTGTGGCTTAAAGACGTCGGAATACATCTCTACCCTGAAAAAAAATACCCGCAATTTCTGCCAAGGAAAGTGCTCTGATACCACTTGCAAGATACCAGATATATAAAATATACAGAACAGAAATATAATGCTAGAAATGGTAGAATAACAGTAAAATATCCAGCATAATCTTCATAATACATAGAAATGATACACAAAATAGCAATAGAAAATCACTTTGATTTAGAAAGCAATGTTCACAGGCCTCTTTGAGGGGGAAACCTCCAGTCGAGCAGTTCTCTATTACAATAATCTTCAAGCTAGGGTTCTCATACCCTCACCTCTTATTTATACTAAATATGTCTATTAAGAGAAGCATCTAGAGGAAGATCCTTCTAGAAGTAGAAGCTTCTATTAGGTCTTCTTACATCCGCCTTATTCTATTTTATTGAAAGGCCTTATTAATATTGACCTTTATTACATCGGAATACATTGATCTACCTATGTGCAGGTTAGGACCTTAACATTAACACTTTTACCATAGCATATGCTTGTTTTTCCATTATATTTTATCTGAGTTCGGCATCTCAGAGACTTTTACTAAAGAAGGCTATTGGTTGCTCGAAACCTTCTTCATTCTTCTGAAGGAGTATCGTGATGAGTGTATGTTCAGAAGAAAATGAGAAAATAAGGAAATCCTTGAGATAATCAGGGCTCGCTAGTACAGGTGCCTCGCTTATAACCTTCTTGATGCATGCAAAGGATGCTTTAGCTTCTACTTTCCATTTCACTTCGTTGTTTTTCCTGAGCATATATGTGATCAATTTCACGATTTCAGCGAAGTTTGGAATAAATCTTCTCAAAAAATTTAATTTTCCTAAGAATGACTGAATTCATTTCACATTCCTAGGAATACTTATTGTATCTATAGCTTCAACTCTTTTAGGGTCAATTCTAATTCCATCTCGAGATAAAATATGGCCCAAAATCTTGCCTTCTTGCATAGCAAAGTGATACTTTTTAGGATTTAAGGACAGACCAAACCTGCGACATTTCTCAAATGTCTTCTTGAGATGTATCAGATGATCTTCATCCGATTTAGAAAAAACAGTTAGGTCATCCAAATAGATAACTGTAAATTTGTCTTGTTCACCAATGAAAGTGATATCCATTGCCCGTTGAAAAGTAGCACCTACATTCATCAAACCAAACGGCATATTATCATACATAAATGTACCCCAAGGAGTGGTAAAGGCTATTTTTTCTTTATCATTATCGCTGACGGCAATTTGATTGTAACCTGAAAATCCATCGATCATCGACATCCTATTAGCTCCTACCACTTTTTCTAAAATGTGATCCATTTTAGGTAGGGGGTAATTATCTTTGAGAGAGGATTTATTAAGATTTTTTAAATCGACACACAGTCTAATTTCCCAATTTTTCTTCCTAACTGGGACCAGGTTTGCTACCCAATCAGAATATCTCAGTGGTATAATTATCTTTGCATCAAGGAGATTTTTGACTTCCCATTTGATAATAGGTAATAAGATGGGGTTGATTTTTCAAAGTTTTTGTTTAAAGGGTTTGACACCAGGCTTCAGGGGTATCTTATGTTCGATCACAGAAGTGTCATAGGTTCTTAGTTCTTCATACGACCGAGTGAAAATGTCTTTTTACTTTCTAATCAACTCTGTGTATTTATTTTTGGTTTCTGTAGATAGATATTTGGATAGTTTTACCATCTGAGGGTTTTCTTTAGTTCCTATGTTACAGTCCTCAACCTCTTTAGGTTGGGGCTGTAAGGTAGTTTTTGAAGGGATATCATCTTTATTGAATAATATTTCCAAGGGAATTAGGCCCTTGGGAATCTGGTTATTCTTGAGAATGAGCATTCAGTGATTCACAATTTTATCGTGAAACTCTTTAGAATCTTCACCCTCCTGCATGATCCAAATGGGATCATTTTGATTTTCTTGATCGGTATGCGTTTCTGCAAATTCATCTATTGATTCTAAAAATTTGTGAAGTTGTTCATCATCCTCAAAGACTTTCCAATGCTATATGTTATTTGATATTGAAGGTTGATGTCTCATTTGTATGTGATACTTTAATTTAAACGCGGTAGGTGTGAAAGTTGATGCTTCTTTGGCTAATGCATCAACTTGTTGGTTTTTGGTCTTTGGGACAAAATGAACATTCACAGAGGAGAAGAAATTCTCGATCAGATCCTAGACACAATTCCTATAGGACCTCGACCTAGGATGTTTGGCCTGGTACTGTCGATTCACCTATTTTATGATTAACTCGGTGTCGCCAAAGACTTCAAGTTTCTTTATTTTCATCCTCCTAGTGGATTCTAATCCTAGCACTAAAGCTTCATACTCGCATACATTATTTGTACAATTCACATTCCACTGAAGCCTATATGAAAAGGGGATTAAAAATTGATCACCAGGAGCCACAAGGAGTGCCCCAGCTCTAGATCCAAGGAAATATGAAGCATCGTCAAAATACATCTTCCATACACCAATACTACATACATTTTTTTTAATTCTTCTTTTTCATTTTTTTCTTCTATAAAACTTTCATCTACATCTACTTCAAAATCATCATCAACAGATAAAACACAATTTCCTAAATCTTGGTCAGCAATATAAAAAGGATGATTAATTGGGTTATGTGGATCACCTACCATGAAAGCCAACCTAGTCTCTCTGTAAAGACGCGTGTATTGTCCTCTGAAAACTAGAATTGTAGCGTATGTCATGTCCAACTGGAGGGATCCTCCAAGCTTGGCACCCCATGACCTAGATAATAGCATACCATACTTTGGAGGGATGTCAATGACCACTACATCCATAAGAATGCTTTTAGCAGGTATTTGTGCCAGACCTACCACTAGGTCTTTAATCATGCCTATGCATTTGACTTTCCTTGAATCAAAAGAATATAAGTCACCATAGGGCCTTGTGATTTCAAGACCGATTTTCTCCATAATTTTCTTTGGCATCACATTGTGGGAAGCTCCAGAATCTAGCATACAATTATGGAGTAGGTAGTCAAACAAGGTTAACGTGATATAAAAGGGGGCCACAATGTCTCTCATAGCTTCAAAATGTGGACCAAAGACTATGTTTGGCTTGTCATATTCTAAGTTTATGACATCGGCCTGGCTTTCATCTTCGAAAAAGCTAATCATCTTGGAAATTTGTTTTCTGTATATGGGATTTTTAGCTAGTTCAATAAGGGGAATAGGAATTTTGATTTTATTTATTTCATTTTCTAGATTAAAATTTCCCAGGACCTTGTCGTTTTCTATGTTTGGGGCCTCCATTCCTTTATTTTTATCTTTTCTTTGTGGTGCAGACTTGTTTTCATTTACAGGAGCCTGTGTTTTCATAGTGAGTGTTCCTACTAGCTCCGACTGGACAGGTTGCGTGTCAGCGATGTGAGTTTTTGCAGTCTGTTTGTCAGCAACTTTTGGAGTCACCTTGTCAGTTTCTCCCCTTGGCAAGATCTTTTTTGTTGGAACAGTTGGGAGACTTTTGTTCCTAGGTCTTAAATTATATTTTTCCTGTAGTTTGGCTATAATATCATCTGCAATACCCTGATAGGCCAAATTTTTAGATGTGTTGTTGCAAACATTGTCTTCCGATGTAATTTCTTTATTTAAGGATTTTTCATAATCTTGTCTTGATAAATAAGCTGATTTATTATTGTCGCCAAGATTATTAATATCCTCATCAATCTCTTCAAAATATTCTATATCTTCCTCTCCAATGAAGTTTTCACTTTAGAAGGGGGTTGGGATCTTTTGATCTTCATTTTTAATTATTTTTTGTGGGGCCTGAGGATCAAGATTCCTTCTAAAATCCTTCCTAGGGTAATTATCTCTTTTTGATTTCTCTAGTTCCATTTTTGAGATCTTATTTGAAAGTTCTCTAATTACCCTAGCCATCTCATCTATCTTATCTCTCGAGGATTTCCCCGATCCTGAGGGTCCATCTTGCTCTTTGAATTTCCTATTTTCTTTGTTCTCGGTTTCTATTTTTGCTTTTAATTTCCCTGATTCCATCATCCTTCATTTTCGTCAAATCTGTTGATCTCCTTTCTCTCAATAATAAGGTGAAATCAAGATCAAAAGCACTAGCAAAAGTCACCTTCGCTGCGAGTTGTGAAGGTTTGAACTCAACCAGAATTTTATTATACAACTTGTTGAACCTTTGTGTGAATTCTAGAACATATTCTAAGTTTTTGTTTCTAAGGGCTCCAAATTCAGTCAGGTAGTAGAGGTGGTCCTTCCTCTCTCCCCATTGTCTAATAAAATCACTTTCAAGTTCCTTGTAAGATCTTAGAGATCTGGCTGTTAAGGATCGGAACCAGGTCCTCACCTGTCCTTCGAAATTCTGAACAAGGAGTCTATAATAGACATATTCATGTTCTATTCCAAAGAAGTCAACAAATTGGTCAAAGAAGTTTATATGTTCTTGGGTGGTCAAATCCCCTTCCCCTGTAAATTTTGGAAGGCTTTTCATATAATTTTCGGGGAGATCGTGTAGGGGAATGGGGAGGACAAGGGGGGCATATCTAGTAGCTATTTTAGCAAAGATTCCAGGAAGCGATACTTGACCACCTACTGGTCCTCTTGGGCCACCACCTCTAGCTCCATCACCTCCTTGTGCGGCCATTAGTAGATTTGAGGCTGAAGCTCGGAATACGTGAGGAGAAGACTCTCGGAAATCTAGGGAGAAAACCTCAGGAAAAGAGAACGTATCTTATGAGAGGGGAAGCGAGATAGATCTTTCAAGTGTTTCTGAAATGTTCAACTGTGAAAAGTCAGGCTGACAAATAATACGTATGGGTAAAAAGACTTGTCTAAGTGATTGTCGTGATTTTAAATTTTTTTCCGGATCGGAGACTGGTGAGGTCTGCTTGTTGTCTGGGTCCTTTCTGGTGTTCTTTCAGCTAATAGTCAATTTACTTATCATGGAGTCACCAAGTGAAAAATAAAGGTAGCCTTAGAAGGTTTTCTATCCTTGTTCACTATCAAAGAAAGAAAGTCCCAATGTCGTTTTTCCCAGGGAACAGATTCATTTCTTCGATCCCCGACAACGATGCCAAAAAGATGTTGTTCTTGAGTTTATACTTTAAGGCTATAAAGTATATCGTCAAGGCATCCGTAAAGGTAAAGGTAATTAAAGGATAAGAATCAAAAACAAGGGTAAAGAAGAATCAGTTTCTCAACTGTCTCTATCTAGCTTCCCGTTGTTCTTGGATGCTAATATCTCTCTCAATAACAGCCCATGAATGTTCTAATTCAGCCCGGTTAGTCATTGTTTGCAAAATAGTATTAAATAGGTTTAAAGAGATACTGGTTTGATCTTGAAGACCAGGTTCTATGTTGGGTTGTCTTTTATTTGGGACAGTCATGAGGAGTAAAATTTTATTTAGTTGTGAAAGAATTCGATAAATTGTTACTTTGGTTTTTTAAGAGATGATAATAGGAAAAATAGTTTTGAAATTCAAAATAATAACATAAATACAATTGAGGTTGTTTTATGGACTTGAAACAATTTGAGAATCATAAAATAACAAAGAAATACTACTGAAAAATATGAGGCTTTAATCAAGAAAGAATCTCATATTGTAACAGGAAATAAAGAAGAAAACAAGATTTCTAATGAAGTGTTAAATATCATGGTTCAAATGAACCTGGAAAATTTCAAGCTCTACCACTTGATTTGAAATAGAACTAATCTTATCTTGTAATTGTTTATTTCCTTCTTCTTGCTTTAGGACCTGTGCCTAGGTGACCTGTATTATCTAATTTGCTTCCTCTAAGCTTGTTTTCATTTTCTGAATCTCTTGAATATTTTTTAATCTAGCTTGTTCTAGACCTTTTTTTATTCCCCAACTGATATTTCTTTTAGTTTCTTTCAATTTACCCTATAGCTGATCTATCATTTGGTCTTTTTGTTCCAACATGGTTGTCAAACTGCCCACAGAATATAAATTTGTCGACGCTAAAGCTCCCATCGTGCCTGCTATCTCTGTAGCAAATTCTCCATCTTTAAGTTTATTTCCATCTATAATGACCCTATGCTTTTTAACCATCCCATATCCTCTTGGATGGATTTCCTGTTTCAAGATTTCCCTTCTCTTTTTACTAAAAAAATAATATGATGAAGGAATCTCATCCCTAGAAATTGGCTCCAAATCACTGACATACAGAGATCCCTCATGGGGTTTTCCATAATTGGATTGCAATGGAGTCAAGGAAGTAATGGGACTTCCAAGATTTATCGATGTTGTTCCTCTTGTCTTTTCTGGAACCTCCTTAGGGATTTCTGGGGATGTTTCTAGCTCCTTTCCCTTCCCTGCCTCTGATTCTTTTATCTAGGAAATTTCTGTGTCTTGTGAAGGTATTCCAATATCCTTCATCGTGCCTTTAGTATTTTCTTTGTCCCGTATATTTGTTTCAAAGCCTAGGGGAGGCCCTTCCTACTCTTGAGGTGGGGTCGTAGCTTCTCCCTGCAAATTTTTGGGTAAACAGCTTTGCCTATGGCTCTAGAATGACGCGAAACAAATCTATGTGTCAGGTGGTAGGGCATGTACTCTGTTCAATACCTCTTCATAGGATTTAACCTCCTTAAATATGTCATCATAAAAAGATGTTTCATGCTCATAGGATTTTAAATTACAATGCATCAAATGTTTGCTTATTAATTGATAGGGGTCATCCTTTCTGTGTTCAATATCTACCAATTTTACTTCTTCTAGTGATTCAGCCTCTACTTTAGAATGGCCTAGATTTAGTAATGAAAATTTCCCGACATGTACAGGGAAAGTTGGCCATGACTTCTTCTAAGCTGCCTTTAGTTCTAATCCAATGATGCCTTTTACTATCTGGTGGGCTACCTCTCTACACACCAATCTATCCAGCAGGAATTTAGGGACTGCATGAGGCAGAATATAACAACCATAAACCCTAATGTAGGAAAACTTCTCGTCAATAAACCAGTTGGCTATTGCTTTAAGATTTTCTGTGACTTTATTAGAAATGCGAGGGGGTTCACATCCAAAAAATATTTTATGCACCGGAATTATAACAAAATGACAAATTTCATAAAATGCGTCCTTAGCATTTTCTTCCCAAAGGGCAAAATGATATTCATGAATGGGTTCTGGACAAGTTATGTTCCAACTCCAATTCATTAAGGGAAAAGGAGTCACATAGTAGATTGCATCCATAATGTATGCTGACATGTAAAAGGCCATTGATTGTCCCTTTGATTTTGCAACTTTGTAGTTTGAGATTTCTTGTGTTAGGTTATATGACAAAATCTTACTCCAGTTAAAAGCATACTCTTCTGAAGCTTCTTCCAAAATGGGCACCCAATCTACATGAAAATGGCAGGGATCTTTTCTCCCGAAAAGTCTACATAGAATAATGGCTACATAGACCATGTATTCATTTAAGGATGATGTAGCATAAACCCCATGGGTATTGTCTCTAAATTTTGATGGACACCTCCATCGTTCTCTAATCATATCAGGATAAGTCCAGCCTACCTCAGTGCATTCTTTCCTCTGAAACTCTGCTAAAATATTGGCATTAAAAGTATGTTTAGGATTTGGCAAGAGTTTATACATTACTTGTATATGTTCTGGCTTGAATGAGTTGACGATGACTCCTTGATCATTTAATATTCTCCTCATTGGGATATCAACCTTTTCCAGGGCCCAACTGAACATATCATTGTATGCCACAAGCCGAGGGCATGCAACGATCTTATGAAGCTCTAATTCAGCTATGTCCCGATAGTGATTCTCAGAATCAGGATGAGCATTCTTGAGTTCACATTCCAGAAGTTCATAGATTTGAGTCCAAGATTTAATGGATTCTATAGCATGTGGCGTGGTGTCTGAGATGATATCTCCTTCCCATGTATCTTCACTCTTCTTCGGTGCCTTTTTCGGTGCCATGACTTTACGTTAAATGGAAAACCTATCACAAAAAATGAATGAATGAGCTCAACTGAGTGTTTCTTGCACTTGATAAAATGAAAACACAGACATTCAAATGCTCTTTTATTTCATTTAAAAGTGACGGGATTGACCCAGTTGACAAGAATTCAAGACATTTAATGCGGAATATATTTTACTGAGATACGCATTAGTACCATGTATCACCAGTGATTCATTATTTAAATGGCCGTATTTTAGCGCCTTTGAATTTTTAAAGAAAACTCGAGACATTTTACTCAATCGGAAGCCGAAACATGAACGAAACCTTAAAAATGATTATCATTAATTATGCTTTGGAAAACGGTTAATTGGTGCTAATCATAGATTAAGACTAAATATTTTGTTCTTGGGGATTTAGGGGATCATGTTGTCGAGAAGTATGTCATCGATTAAATCTGATCTCCGAAATCGTGAAATCGCGACATGTTAATTAAGACTTAAACGTTTTAGCAAAGTGATTGATTGATATTTAGTGTTTCGGGATTTCGGGGATCATTTTGACAAGAAGTATGTCATTGACGAATCTCGATTTCCGAAGTTGCGAAATCATGACGTGTTTTAAAAATAGGACTTAAATTAATCTTAATTAACTAACTAATCAAGGTTAAGGACAAAACAGAGTTAGTTGGATTTAACACAAATTATGGATCAGGATTTCGCGATTCAGGATCTGGGGATCTTTTCGACAAGAGATGTGTTATCATTGAACCCCAAATCCTGAAATCTCGAAATGATTAACTTAAGCCTTAACTTTTTGTGTTAGAGAATTAATTAATTAGCATTTAAACTAACTCTCTTTATTTCGAGAAATCGAGGATCGGGATTTTGCGATTCAATTTGTATTGAAAAATACATTTTCAGCAAACCCCGAATCCTGAAAACTCTTTAAAGTTAACCTTAAATCCGTTATTTTTAAAGCTTATCATGATTAAAATAATTTTATAGAAAATGCGTCAGGATTCTTATAATACTTTTAGGTTCTTTTCCCTTTTATTATTTAAATAATTGAGTTCTTCATGAAATCGGTACTGTGCGTTTGTGTAACACCCTATTTCCCCCAGTTTGTAAAAATAAATGGACTGGCCAAGAACTGTGGAAACCACAGAAATGTGAATATGTGATGTGAATGGACCTTGTGGAAAAGGTCGATGAATGTGAATAATATTGTGAATTTATATTGCAGGACTACTGAGAGAGGATATGCTGAAAAAGAGACCATGATGGCTGTAGAAAGGCAGTGGAAGGCACCTGGAAAGGTGGCGTTAACTTCCACCGAAAAACAATACCGTATTTGGACTTCACTGGCCCGGAGAACCAAAAGTGGCTCGCTGGCCCCGAATTAAATGTCTTGCAGGCTGGTAGGTAGATGGCTCCTCATGAATTAATGAGGGATGGGGAGGTGAACTGCCCATCCGTAGAGCCGTCAGGCCTGACCAATGCAAGGGAAATCGTGCCATACGCAACCTCGCAAGAGGATAAGGTGTGGGGGAGAAGAGATTGGGGGGAGATGCAAGGGGAGAAAGAGAACTCTGGCAATATGTAGATTGACTGATAGCAGAGAGGAAGGAGAGTAACCTTCACTCCTGGTCACTGGCAAACAGAGACGCAGTCTCACAACATCGTGGTCTCAGCTCGGGGGTGGCTAGTGGTAAATCCACTGGGAGTCGCTGAGCCTATGGTTGGGTGGAAACGAGCACCCCTCTTAGCAGTTGCATAACCCCTGGTGTTACTTTCTGATAAGTGTTCTGCCTTTGGCATCTTGAAATATATGTATTCTGACATTTATGATCATAAGCTGTGAAATCGTGAATGATTTCATTATAAGAATGTCTGTATGGTGTCTTGATCAGTACTGGTAGTTGTATGTTTATAATGGAAAGACTACGTATGGCTTATGATCTCATAAATCGTTATTTATATGCATAATGATCTAATTCATACTTCACGCCTGGTTCTCGGGAGAGAGATACCCTTATCTGCCTCAGATAGTACCCTGGGTAAACCTCCCCATAGAGATGCCCTTCTTGAAAATCCCATCAAGAGCCTAGAAGGAGGACGTGAAGGTGCAAGGCCTTAAGAAATCCTTGATAAGTATCGAATCGACGGAAAAGATCCCGTCAGGAGATCTGTGGTCACTCACAACCATTAGATAAGAAGAAGAAGCTAGAAAGTTAAGTGCCTTAACCTTGATAGGTGGTGATCGACGGACGAGATTCCGTCAGGAAATTTGTGGTCACTCATGACCGTTAGATTTGGTAGGAGAAAGTAGGATGTTAAGTGCCTTACCCCTGTGACTTTCTGTGTCTTCATGGGTAGCGAAGAGGTCGGGACCGTAGATCCCCAAGGTCCATGAGAGCATCCGAACTATTGATCTTTCCACGTCTAGGGAGTCGTGGGAGAGAACACAAGTTAGAAACCTGTCTGGGGCATCAGATCTCGGCTGGAAAACCCGACAATCATTGGATCTATCAGGAGATACCCGAGGGTTAAACCCCCCATGAATAGGGGCGAAATCCCCAAAATAGACCTAGATCGTCTGAGTAACAGAGGCCACATGTCAAGAGATTTTCCACTTCGTGAAATCGGGAGTCAAGAACTCGGGAGTTATGGTAATGAAAGATCAGGGCATTCCATGGTAGAAACCCCGAAGTAGATTCGGGTTGTCCGATTAAAGGAGGCCACGTGTCGTGAGATTTCCCATTTCAAGAAATCGAGAATTGAGAACTCGGGAGTTATGGTGATGAGAGATCAGGATGTTCCATGGTGGAAACCCCAAAGCAGTCATAGACCGACTGATTTTGGGAGGCTACGTGTCGAGAGATTACCTGTTTCGGGAAATCGGGGATTGGGGATTCAGGAGTCCAGTTGACAAGAGGTCGGGCTCCCTCCTTGATAAATCCTGATGGAAGAGAGACTGTGGTCATATGGGAAGAGGTCATATTGACCAAGGCATAACCCAAGGGGCTAATCACCGATTGAGGCTCGTTCAGCACTTTAGCGTTTCGGCATTCGAGATACTGAAGGGCATGTTCCCCTGTGCTCTCAAACCCTGAAATCCAGACTTATAAACATCTATATGTTATCATGTGGTTAGGCTATGATGAACGGAAAGGATCCTCTCAGAGGATCCAGGGTCTAGGATGACCATGAGATGTGAGGAAGAGATGTTGGCTTTAAGTTGGGGCGCGAATGCGCATTAGGGTAAGTAGCGAGTAGGTATGGATGGCTAGAGTCCACCCACCCAGATCTATGGCTGAGGCTTCATTCCAGAGCCCCCTTGTTTTTCTGCCTTTAACAGTGAGGGGAGGGTCTGGAATCGAACGTGCAACTCTTGAACGATTAGGATTTATTTGCCTTGATCAACGGTGCTCAGGTGAATTCTAGACCCCCCTTGCCATTCTGCCTTTAATAGGGGGGAAGTGGGTCCGGAATGGTGTGGCGTGTGAAGTGGGACCCTCCTCCTATCATGTTTCCCTCTGAGTCGTGTTACCCCTCTTGCCACCTATACTCCACTCAACCGCGCGATAGTGCCCATTCCTATTGGCCATTCGCTAACCCTGTTGGGATTCATCCCTATTGGCCAGTCACTAGCCCTGTCGGGGTTCGGCGGTTCCAGAGTCGAACGATTCAAAATTTCTATAGCACCGAGTCACAAATTACTAAGAGGCGCCATGGTTATTCGACCTGTGATCATGACCCATGATCACATGGGAGTAGACAGAGAAAGAGCTATCTTACGCTAGGCCTCCGTAGATATTTCGAGGGCTCTAATTCTGTAGAAAGAAAGGAAAAATTTGATTATGGTAGTGGGTGCGTTACAAATTGGTATCAAAGCATGGTTACAACACTTGGCCTGCTTGGGCGTAGGCATGAGCCGCATAAGAAGATATTGTTATCTTCGTTTTCTCCTTAAGAAGAAGGATTGCAGAATGAAATTGTACTCTGGGAATTTTTTTTTGTAACCCTCTGTTAAAATAATAACTACTCTTCTAGGAGTAGGGATGCACTGATCGTTATCATTGATAAGATCTGAGTGCAAATGACAAAGGTGGAATAAATTGTGCCATAAAGTTGCACCAGCCAGACAAGGGACATGAATTGTGTTGTCATGTTTTAGTGTTACGATGGCTACCTACTAAAGTAGGTAGAGTCTCTTGCAATTGAGATGGATGGATAGATAAGAATTGAGACCCAAATGAAAAAAAACCTTGTTATATGGGTATACATGTGAAAATATGAATTATGTACTGGGTATAAATAAATATAAATATTGACTAACAACTAGCGTTTGTCTTTTCACCCAAGCAAACGATCAGCCACGAGAATTTACAGACGCAGAAAATGGTGACTCACTAAGATATGGGAGAAGGATCCCACAATAGAGATGAAGAGTCTGATGAAAGAAGAGCAATAGGGACCCCTCCATATCTAGATGAGACTGTGAGGAGTCTCATGGTCAAATTGCAAAGTTGCAAGGCCGACAATGAAAGGATGATGAAAGAACAAGAAAAACAAACTGAAATCAATGCAGTTTTATCGCAGAGCTTATCCGACCTACAACGACAAATGAAGCATGAAACCGAGATGCAGAAACATAGTCATATTAGTGGCCATACTGAGAGGAGCACCTCAAGGAAGGTCCACCCCAAAAGTAAAGGACCAGTTCCAGACGATTCCTCTGAGAAGGAAGCTGGCGATTTAGAAGGCTCTTCCAGCAATAGGACTGGTTCCTATTCTCAAAGAAAATAGAAGAAGCACAAGACTTCCAAGGGTCATAAATTTGAGGAATTCAGAAAGGCCAAACCTCTCTCCTTCGATGGTGAGATAAATAAGGGAGAGGAAGCAGAGGCCTGGCTACTTGGATTGAAGAAATATTTCAGAGTCCATGATTTTTCAGAGAATTTGAAGGCTCGAGTGGCCACTTTCAATATGAATGGAAAAGCTTCCATCTAGTCGGAAGATCTTAAGAATGTGAAAAGGGTCCGCGAGGAGGACCTGTCCTAGAAACAGTTTGAGAAATACTTCCATAAGAAGTATTTGTCGGAAAAATATTTCGACAAGAAGACTAAAGAGTTTTATGAACTCAAACTGGGGCAACTCACTATAGAGGAATATATCAACAAATTCCTTGACTTATTGAGATATGTACCCTACATCAAAGTAGAGAAGGCGAAGGTGCAATGCTTCATTAGTGGGCTACCCAAGGAATACTGGAACATAATTGAATTTGATGAGCCAAAGACCTTAGAAGACACTATTCGAAAGGCAACATTTTGTCATGAACAATATGGACATCGGGTAGAGTCTCGTGGAGACTGGAAACAAAAGAGTGGTTCAAGATTTCAGAAAAAGGGGATCAAATCCTCAGGATTTATGAACTACAAGAAGAACCCCAGAATGAACTTTCCAGCCCGGAGTGTACTCCAGCAGAACTTTCCCTCATTGGACGGAAATAAAACTTCTGGACCTATACCAGTAAAGACTGATAACCCAAAGAGAGAACCTTTGAAATGCTAGGGTTGCAGAGAAGAGAATCTCTTGAGAGACTGTCCACACTGACAACAGAACAGTCAAAAAGTTTATAACATTCAGGAAGCTACCACAGTCAATGATGTGGCAAGGAGTGTGTTGCAGATTTATGCAGCATTGGATAATAACCAAGCTGACCACCAAGCTTCAGTGGTGGAAATAGAAGGTATGATTTTCAACCATCTGGTGTCTGTTTTGATTGACCCTGGTTCAAATTTGAGTTATATAGCCCCTAAATCTGTTGATAAGTGTAAACTACAGCCTCACAAGAACACCAAGCCATGGTTAGTATAGTTAGCTACTAGCACTAAAAGAAGAGTAGCAAAGGCCATACCAACCTCCCAATTGATGTTGGGTGAATTCCCCACCCAAGAATCCCTTAACATATTACCCCTGGGATCATATGATCTGTTGATTGGTATGGAATGGATAGCCACCCATAAAGCTATACTGGACTATTACCATAAAAACTTAGGATGTGTGAGCAAAGAAGGAAAAAGGATAACCCTTCAAGGGATCCGAAAACCTGTCTTGGTGAGGCAAATATCAGCACTGCAAATGAGAAAGTATTGCCGAAAAGGATGTCCCCTATATGCAATACAGGTGTTGAAAACAATCGAAGGTGATAAACCAAGCCCTGATGATCACCCTATCCTGAGAGAATACA
>JZKD02S1836682.1:367788-378590 GCA_000966675.3 Picea glauca
ATCAAGTCCGAATCAAGGGTGAAGACATCCATAAAACCGATTTCCGGACATGGTATGGTCACTATGAGTTTGTGGTAGTGCCATTTGGGTTAACCAATGCCCCTGCCACTTTCATCTGCTTAATGAACAATGTACTCGATAAATTTTTAGATAAATTTGTACTAGTTTTTATTGATGACATATTAATCTACTCTAAGAATAGAGAAGAGCATGAAGAGAATCTTAGACTTGTGTTGCAAGTGCTAAGAGAGCATCAAATCTATGCTAAACTCAGCAAATGTGACTTCTTCCAGAAGCAAATACATTACTTGGGACATGTTCTGTCCAAGAAAGGGGTAGCAATAGATCCTGACAAGATCAGGTCTATCATGGAATGGCCTACCCCAAAGGATGTTTCAGACATCATATCCTTTATGGGATTAGCAGGATACTATAGGATATTTATAAAAGGATTCTCCAAGATTGGTTGTTCAATCACTACCCTCCAGAAGAAGGGGAAAAAATTCCTATGGACACAGAAATGTGAAGAAAGATTCCAAACCTTGAAACATCTACTGACCCATGCACCCGTGTTGAAAATCGCTGACCCAAAAGATGACTTCCTTGCGTGCACAAATGCTTGTAAGGAAGGGCTCAGAGGAGTCCTTATGAATAAAGGAAGTGTGATCTGCTACGAATCCTGAAAATTGAACGAACATGAAGTCAACTATGTGAATCATGATCTGGAACTGGCTGCCATAGTGCATGCCTTGAAAATGTGGAGGCATTACCTCTTGGGAAGAAAATTTGTACTTATGAAAGATCATTGTGGATTGTGATATTTGTTTGACCAACCAAAGCTCAATGCCAAACAAGCTAGATGGATGGCCCTCGTTAGAGAATTTGATTTTGAAATCAAACACATTAAAGGGAAAGAAAATAGGGTGGCCAATGCCCTTAGCAGAAGCATGAAAACAATTCACCTGGCAGCAGTGAGTACCTGTGAGACAGATGTCAAGAACAGAGTCAGAAATGCACAAGAGACAGATCCCTTCGTTCAGATTGTGACCCTGTACCTACAACAAGAACCCACTGGAGTAAAATATGAAGGCTACCAGATGACCGAAGGAGGTCTTCTCACTTACAGAGATAGACTGTACATTCCAAATTGTGACGACTTGAAGAGGTTCATTATGGATGAACTACATAAAAGACCATATACTGGTCACCCAGGATACTAGAAAATGATCATTGCCACTCGAAAACAATTTTATTGGCCTAGATTGAAGAAAGACACAGCCAAATATTTGGCCCGATGCATAGAGTGCCAACAGGTTAAAGCAGAACATCGACACCTAGCAGGACTATTGCAACCTTTACCCATCCCATAATGGAAATGGGAAACCATCTCCATGGATTTTATCACTGGATTGCCAACTTCAACCAAACAAAATGATGCCAATATGGTAGTGGTGGATAAACTGAGCAAGTCTGCTCATTTCATCCCCGTCAAATTGGCCTGCAAGGAAATAGATATCACCCAGGTATTCATGAAAGAGGTATTCAGACTGCATGGTATGCCAAAAGAGATAGTGTCTGACAGAGACACAAAATTTACTTCCAATTTTTGGAAATCACTGATGGCTAGTTTAGAGACCAAATTGTTGTTTAGCACCACCTATCACCCTCAAACCGACAGACAAATAGAAAGAGAAAATCAAATATTGGAGGATATGTTAAGGATGCATGTAATGCATCAACCTAGAAAATGGGAAGACTACCTACCATTGGTAGAATTTGCCTACAAAAATGGCTACCAAGCATCCTTAAAGATGAGTCCCTTTGAGGTCCTCTATGGTAGGTCGTGTAATACTCCAGTTAGTTGGAGTAACCCTATAAACAGGATTTCTTTTGGACCCGATATGTTGAAAAAAATGGAACAACAAGTGACTCAGATAAAACAAAATCTGAAGGTCGCTCAGAACTAACAGAAAAGCTATGCCGAGCAAAAGAGAACTCCAAGAGAGTTCAAAATGGGAGACCATATATATCTCAGAATTAAGCCCAGAAGGAGTTCCCTGAAAATGGGAGCTTGTGCCAAGTTGGCACCCCAGTACTATGGACCCTTTGAGGTTCTAGATAGAGTGGTACCTGTAGCCTATCAGCTAGGACTTCCTCCCACAGTAAAAGAACATAATGTTTTCCATGTTTCATTACTGAAGAAATATGTACATGATGCTAATCATATAATTGACAGGTTTGTGATCCAGGTGGAACTGGAGGGAGAATATCTACCAGAACCCCAATGCATATTGGATAGAAAGGAAACCCCGCTCTGAAACTGAACCATTGCACAGGTCAAGGTGCAATGGAAACATTTTGGCCCAGATGAGGCTACATGGGAAATGGAGGATGCCATGAAACATGCATATCTGATTTTGTTTGCATCTGAACATGCATGAGATGTTGATAGATACAACATCAAGGACAATGTTCCTTTAAGGAGGAGGGAATTGTAACACCCTGTTTCCCCCAGTTTGTAAAAATAACTGGACTGGCCAAGAACTGTGGCAAACTCAGAAATGTGAATATGTGATGTGAATGGACCTTGTGCAAAAGGTCGATGAATGTGAATAATATTATGAATTTATATTGCACAACTTCTGAGAGGGGATATACTGAAAAAGAGACCATGATGGTTGTAGAAAGGCGATGGAAGGAACCTGGAAAGGTGGCATTAACTTCCACCGAAAAACAATACCGTATTTGGACTTCACTGGCCCGGAGAACCAAAAGCAGCTCGTTGGCCCCGAATTAAATGTATCACGGGCTGGTAGGTAGATGGCTCCTCAAGAATTAATGAGGGATGGGGAGGTGAACTGCCCATCCATAGAGTTGTCAGGCCTGACCAGCACGAGGGAAATCGCGCCACACGCAACCTCGCAATAGGATAAGGCATGGGGGAGAAGCGATTGGGGGGAGACGCGAGGGGAGAAAGAGAACTCTGGCGATATGTAGAGTGAGTGATAGCAAAGAGGAAGGAGAGTAACCTTCACTCCTGGTCACTAGCAAACAGAGATGCAGTCTCACAGCATCGTGGTCTCATCTCAGGGGTGGCTAGTGGTAAATCCCCTAGGAGTCATTGAGCCTACAGTTGGGTGGAAATGAGCACTCCTCTCAGCAGTTGCATAACCCCTAGTGTTACTTTCTGATAAGTGTTTTTCCTTTGGCATATTGAAATATATGTATTCTGACATTTATGATCATAAGTTGTGAAATTGTGAATGATTTCATTATAAGAATGTCTGTATGGTGTCTTGATCAGTACTGGTATTTGTATTTTTATAATAGAAATACTACGTATGTCTTATGATCTCATAAATCGTTATTTATATGCATACTGATCTAATTTAGAATTCATGCCTAGTTCTCGGGAGAGAGATACCCTTATCTGCCTCAGATAGTACCCTGGGTAAACCTCCCCATAGAGATACCCTTCTTGAAAATCCCATCAAGAGCCTGGAAGGAGGACGTGAAGGTGCAAGGCCTTAAAAAATCCCTAATAAGTATCAAATCAATGGACGAGATCCCATCGAGAGATCTGTGGTCACTCGTGACCATCAGATAAGAAGAAGAAGATGGAAAGTTAAGTGCCTTAACCTTGATAGGTGGTGATCAACGGATGCGATTCCGTCAGGAAATCTGTGGTCACTCATGAACGTTAGATTTGGTAGGAGAAAGTAGGGTGTTAAGTGCCTTACCCCTGTGACTTTCTGTGTCTTTGTGGGTAGCGAAGATGTCAGGACCATAGATCCCCAAGGTCCATGAGAACATCCAGACTATTGATCTTTCCACTTCCAAGGAGTCATGGGAGAGCACACAAGTTAGGAACTTGTTTGAGCTATCAGATCTCAGCTGGAAAACCCGACAAATGTTGGATCTATCAGGAGATACCCGAGGGTTAAACCCCCCATGAATAGGGGTGAAAGCCCCGAAATATATTTGGACCGTCTGAGTAATGGAGGCCACGTGTCAAGATATTTTCCACTTTGATAAATTAGGAGTCAAGCACTCGGGAGTTCTGGTGATGAAAGATCGGGGCATTCCATGGTAGAAACCCCAAAGTAGATTCGGGTCATCTGATTAAAGGAGGCCACGTGTTGTCAGATTTCCCATTTCGAGAAATTGGGAATCGAGAACTCATGAATTCTAGTGACAAGAGATCGGGACGTTCCATGGTGGAAACCCCAAAGCAATCGTAGACCAACCAATTTCAGGAGGCTACGTGTCGAGAGATTACCCGTTTCGAGAAATCAGGGATCAGGGATTCGGGATTCCCATTGACAAGAGGTCAGGCTCTCACCTTGATAAATCCCGACGGAAGAGAGACTATGGTCATATGGGAAGAGGTCATATTGACCAAGGAATATCCCAAGGGGCTAATCATCGATTGAGGCTCGTTCATCACTTCGACGTTTCAGCATTCGGGATACCAAAGGGCATGTTCCCCTGTGCTCTCAAACCTTGAAATCCAGACTTATAAACATCTATATGTTAGCATGTGGTTATGCTCTGATGAATGGACAAGATTCTCTCAGAGGATCTAGGTTCTGGGATGACCGCGAGATGTGAGGAAGAGATGTTGGCTTTAAGCTGGGGTGCGGATGCGCATTAGGGTAAGTAGCGAGCAGATCTAGATGGCCAAAGCCCACCCACCCAGATCTACGACTGAGGCTTCATTCCAGAGCCCCCTTGTTGTTCTGCCTTTAGCGGTGAGGGGGGGGGTCCGGAATCAAACACGCAACTCTTGAACGATTAGGATTTATTCGCCTTGATCAATGGTGCTCAGGCGAATTCTAGACCCCCCTTGCCATTCTGCCTTTAATGGTGGGGGGGGGATCCGGAATGGTGTGGCGTGTGAAGTGGGACCCTCCTCCTATCATGTCACCCTCCGGGTCATGTTACCCCTCTTGAAACCTATACTCGACTCAACCATGCAACAGGGCCCATTCCTATTGGCCATTCGCTAACACTATTGGGATTCATCCCTATTGGCCAGTCACTAGCCCTGTCGGGGTTCAGCGGTTGCAAAGTCAAACGATTTGACATTTATGTAGCGTCGAGTCACGAATTACTGAGAGGCACCATGGCTATTCAACCTATGATCATGACCCAAGATCACATGGGAGTAGACAGAGAAAGAGCTAGCTTATGCTAGGCCTCTGTAGATATTTTGGGGGCTCTGATTCTGCAGAAAGCAATGAAAAATTAGATTATGGTAGTGGGTGCGTTATAGTTTGGGAATGATAACGAAACTTGTGCTTTATGAAAAGCCAAAACCCGAAAAAGGAAAGTTTAGGTCTTAGGGATAAAAATTTTAAGATATGTTTCAACAGATTCTACCTTGCTTGAATCAATCCTTATCCCCTCAGCTGATACTATGTGCCCCAATAATTTTCCCTCCTTCATGGAAAACAATGACTTTTTGGGATTTAAAGAGAGACCAAATTTTCTACATTTCAAGAAGACCTTTTTTCAAATGATCATAATTTTCTTTATCAGATTGTGAGAACATTGTTATGTCATCCAAATAGATGACTACAAACTTGTCCTTCTCTCCAATAAAGGCTATGTCCATGGCTCGTTGAAAGGTCGCCCCTGTGTTCATCAATCTGAAGGGCATCTTAGCATGCATGAATGTACCCCAAGGAGTAGTGAAGGTTGTCTTCTCTCTGTCTTCAGACAAGACAGATATTTGATTGTAGCCAAAAAATCCATCAATCATAGATATCCTAGATGCACCTGTCACCCTCTGTAATATGTGCTCCATCTTTGGCAAGGGGTAGTTATCCTTATTAGAGATTCTATTCAGATTTTGGAAATAGACACAAATTCTGATTTCTCCATTCTTCTTTATCATTGGGACCAATTTGGCCACCCATTCAGAATACCTCAAAGGAATGATAATATTGGCATCCAAAAGATTTTTTACCCCTTTCTCCATAATAGGCAACATCATAGGATTTATTTGTCTCAAGTTTTTCCTAAATGGTTTGTCCTCTTCCTTCAATGGGATCTTATGTTCAATGACACTTGTGTTGTATGTTATGAGATATTCATATGTGTAGGAAAACACATCATCAAATTATCTTAACAGTTCAACATATTCATCTCTTTGTTCCCTTGACAAGCTGCTTGACAACTTGACAAATTTTGGATCCTTCTATGTACCAATATTGCACTCAGTTACATTAGCATCATCGGTTGAACCTTTAATTTTCACTGCCACATCGTTCCTGTCAAACAGTTTTTATAAAGGAAATAGACCCTTTGGAATATGATTTCTAGGCAACTGGACAATATGATTATTAGCAATTTTCTTTAGGAAAACATCAACATGAGGATTACTTTCAGAATAATGATCTTAGTTAATATGTAATGCAGAAAACTCACCAATAGTCTCAAGATCATCCTCAAACACTTTCCAATGCTTGACATTGTCAGGTATAGAGGGTCTATATTTGACTTCTACATCATACTTGAGTTTAGGTGGAAAAGGGACTTTGAAATTACTTACTGAAACAACCAAAGAATTAGCCATGGTATTTTCTTCCCTTGGAATAAATGAAATGTTGAAAGCTAAGAAAAAACTATCAATTAGGTCCCACACTTCATTTATATAAGTTCTTCAACTAGGGTGCTTAGATTGACAGATATTTTTTATCTAGTGGACAATTAATTCAACATACCCAAACACTGAAATCTCTTCAATCCCCATGTCTTTTGCACTCCTCAAACCCAAAACAAGAGCTTCATACTCTGCCACATTATTGGTAGTTTCAAATTCTAACTTGTAGGACAAGGGTATAGTCTCTTGAGTAGGTGAGACAAAGACCACTCCAGCACCAACGCCTTCCCTAGAAGAGGCTCTTTCAAATAACATCTTCCAAACAGAAGTGATTGGAGGAGAATATTCACAAAAAGTAATGGATTGTTTTATGATTTCAAGAGGAGGTTCAGAAGCATCAGTGAGATGCAATAAAATGGATCCCAAATCAGTATCAAGTGCAAAAATGGGATGGGTGGTGGGGTTTGCTTCATCACTAATAATGTAGGCCAATCGAGCTTCCCTGTAAAGTCTTCTATGTTCCCCCCCAAACAAAAGAATGGTAGCATATGTGAGGTCCATCTGTAAGGTTCCCCCAATTCTTTTTATCCAAGATCTTGACAAGAGCATGCCTAACTTGGGGGGAACGTCATCCACCACAATATCCATGATCACACTTTTCATGGGAAGTTGAAATAAGGTCACAACCAGATCTTTGATGACCCCAAGACAATTCACTTTCCTAGAGTCAAAAGAATATAAGTCATGGTAAGTCTTTGTGATTTCTAATCCAAGTTCATCCATGACATTTTTGGGCATGAGATTATGAGATGCCCTTGAGTCCATCAAATAGTTATGAAGCACCTTATCATGTAGGTTCAGTGATGTATATAAGGGAGGGGATGAATCATCTCTATGTTCTATCAAAGGACCTAAGATGACTGCTGGATTTTCATCTTGAATATTTACTGAATCAATGGCATTTGAGGAGGGTTCGGGCTGCAACATTTTGGAAAGATATTTTTTAAACTCTACATTTTTTATCAACTTCAAAAAAAGGTACAGGGATCCTAATCTTTTGAATCTCATGCTCAAAGATAAAATAAGAAGGTGGCTTCAAAATCTCCTTCACTTCTAGGACAGGGATTTTGACCACTGGTGGGGGGTTCTATGCCTTCTTATCTTTGGTGTTGTCTGCTACATCTTTAGCAGACTTATCTTCTCTGGTAGGATGATTAGGAATGTCAGACTTCCCTTCTTTCTTTTTGGACCTGAGGTTGTATTTATTTGGACTGCTACAGGTCTTGTCCCCCTTTCTCAGCTCATTTAGTTGGTTATCCATGAGAGAATCCCCAAATGGATATTGGGTTAAATGGGGAAATTAAGAGGTGTCTCCAAGACAATGGATTTCAGGATCAACCTCTTTTTCCTCTCCTTCTTCATCAGTAACAAGGTTATTTTGGAGAGGGGCTTGGATTCTCTTATCATACCTATCCCTGTTTCTTTGATCTCTTTGGATAATCTAAGGGGTGTTATTTGGTCTTCTGAAGTTACCCCTATTTTCAACATTAGGGGAATTTCTATAGCTTTTCTTTACTTCCAATTTCAACCTTTCCACCTCAACAGAAAGTGACCTTACCAGCTTGGTCAATTTTTCTACTTGAGGGTGGGCAGCTGAGGAACCAGAGATTGAAGCTTCAGACCTCCCCTTTCCTCTGTCTTTATCAGCCTTACTCCTAAGTTTTTCAACTTTCAATATATTGGACTCCACTTTCAGGGCTGCATCTTGCATATGGGCCAAGGAAGTAGCTCTTCTTTCTCTTAACATAAGGCATAAATCAACGTCAAAACCACTAGCATAAGTAATTTTGGTAGAGGTTTTTGTAGGTTTAATCTCAGCAGGAATCTTATTATACATTTTATTAAACCTCTTTGAAAAGTCAGAAACAGATTCCCCTTCTCCTTTCTTAAGTGATCCAAACTCTATAATATAGTAAAGGAAATATTTTGTATCCCCAAAATGTCTTAAGAATGCATCATCTAGGGCTTCAATCCCATCAATAGATCTAGGAGCCAAGGCCCTAAACCATTTCCTAGCCTCACCATCAAGGCTATGAACAAAAATTATCATCCATACATCTTCATTCATAATGACATAATTGTCTACATAACTATAAAAGGCTGCAAGGTGCTCCTCTGCAGTTATGTCACCCTCACCCATGAACTTAGGCAACTTCTTGAGGTAGCCACCAAATGGAAGAGCGTTCAGGGGCTAAGGAAAAATGAGAGGGACATATCTAGCATCCACTATGGCATCCATTCTGTTTCTGGGAGGATTAACACCTGCCATCGGGATGTGAACCAGAGGAGAACTAGGAGGAGATGGATTTTGAACAAGGGATACTGGAACTATGCTTCTAGGAGAAAGGGGAAACAACTGAGGATTTGGAGAGAAATATCTAGGGCTCGAAGGAATAGAGGTTTCCCCTTCTTCTATTGCAGCAACTCTAATAGGAGGAGGAGTAGTAAAGAATGGAATAGGAAAATCTTCTAAGGTCCTGGGTTTAAACCACTGTACAACTTCAGGGGAAATAGGGGTGTCAAGGCTTTCTCCTTTTAAACAGAGACTAGGAGAGGAGAAATTAATAGGAAAAATCCCAAAATTTGAATTTCTGGAAACTCCAACAGGTGGTAAAATAGGAGAATGAGAAGCAGCTACTAGAGTTTTTAAAGAAGGATTATGAAAATTACCAGAGTCACCAGGTATAAAAATTGAATTTCCTTCTCGAGGGGCCTTTCCTTTTCTGATAATTTTCTCTAGGTCAGCTTTAGGCGTTTCTAGAGGTAGTTTTGGAGTGGACCTCGTGTGTATTCCTTTCATAGCCACAGTTGAAACACTGGAGTCAAAACAGTGCAGTCACCATATGCAAGTTGGAATCTTTGATGTACTGAGTTCTAATGCAACTTCAGAACCAATAAGCTTTGTCGTTCAATCCCAGGGAAATGTCTTCAATTCATTCCCCAGCAACGACACCAAGAATTTTAGCACTAAGAGTCACCCTCTGATTGCATGGAAAGTAATCCCAGCACCCATTAGGTTATATGTCACTATGAATGAGTTTTAAAGGGGTC
Organism: Picea glauca; assembly: GCA_000966675.3. NCBI lineage: Eukaryota > Viridiplantae > Streptophyta > Pinopsida > Pinales > Pinaceae > Picea > Picea glauca. The sequence goes on from JZKD02S1836682.1 coordinate 377,507, forward strand.
AAATGGGTAAGACTCAAGATAATATCTTTTGAACTTAGAAAACTAGACTAGCACGCATAGGCAATTGAGGTCTTGATCAACTTCAGTTAGTAAGTTGTAGTAAAGGTAAGTAGCAGGAAGACTTTGGTGAGGAAAGTGTAGAGGTATGCTATGGACATCATGTCTTCAAGCAGCCTAAGGAGGAAAAACTTCAAACACAAGATCCTCTTACATTCAATTTTTTAGGAAACTAAATAACACTATAGCAACACTATAATCAAACATCCATCACAATACAACTATAAAAATCCATGTGAATCCTTCATTCATGGATACTTCAGTATCAAAGATAAGTATGATGGAATGAAGCTAAATTATATTGATCAACAAGTCTCAAATCAAGTTCCATAACCAGAGAGCCAGTATGCTTCATCAAAATTTTACAATGCGGGAGCCTTGCTTGACCATCCCCCCTTAAAAAAATATCAAAAATACATACTTATAATCAAAACTGCCTACAACCACATAAGGCATAATCAATTCAAAGATTTCAAGGCTTTAAGTCTTAACCTTCTCTGCAGACAGTGCATGCATCCTTCTATCAAACACAAGCTTTAGATTAGTCGGTTTGTGTCTTCTCTGTCAGACTATGCATGCAACTCTTTGTCAGACGTGATCTCATGTCTGCTAGTCCTTTATGGATTTCTATTTATGTGGTGAGACGAGGTTTCAACCACTTCCCTCACTTTCATTAACTACCTGCATCGGGATCAGGATGGGTCTGAGTCAACCCGACACCTAGAAAATGTGATGACCATGCTCTGATCTTTGCCACATGTATTCTTGTTGGACCTTTGTAGAGCGAACGTGAAGGCAAATGTGAAGGAAGATGAAGGTGAGTGAGAAAGGTGCTTGGCACAAAATCACATGTTGCAATGAGTGAGAAATGACCATTTGGAAGGATGTGGTTGGCGGTGAATGGGAATGTGTGAGCGCCAACACTCAGGGAAGCTATAGTGTAAAGGTGTGAGGGGGATGTGGCAAGGGGAGAGAACATCGTGGAAGAGTAGGGTGGTAGGTCCGAGAGGAAAATGACAAAATAGTG
>JZKD02S1836682.1:383820-399877 GCA_000966675.3 Picea glauca
CAAAGTGAATACAAAATAAATTATTTCAATAATAAATTTAATGGAGAAATTAGAAGTGGACCCAACCCTAAAATAAGGAAAGTGGGCCAAGTGACCTAGAAGATGTGTTTAAGGACGCTACTTGGAGAGTATAAATAAGAGGCAAGGCTCTCTCATTTGAATCACACTTAAGCATATTGAATATCTATATGTGTCTGAGGTAACCAAGGATATCTAAACCATAATTCTGAGTGAAGGTGAAGAAAAGAAGTCCGAAATGCAAGGAAGTGTTACACATCAACATTACGCATTGTGATAAGTGTCGCAAGTGTCGCATGTTCCTCACAACTGTGGCAAGTGCCGCATGTTGTTCACAAGTGTCACAAATGTCAAACAAAACATATTGCCACGATGACGACACTAAGGAGACACTTAGAATACCTCAAACACCTAATTTGGAGGAAGAGGGATGGTTAACTGAAGTCAGATATCTCTTCCCACCTGAAAGAATCTTTCAAACTAAGGTTGTAGAGGTGAGCGCTCCCCTACATCACCCTTGGGAGCGCTGGAACTCCCCTATAAGGTGTTAGGGAGCGTTATAACACCAAACTTCCCCTTTGAAGGAGTGCTACAGATATTTAGAGCATTGGCGCCCCCCTTGAGCCTACTAGGGAGCACTATAGCACCCTGATGCCCCTTTTGAGGGAGCATTATCTAATCTGGGCAGCAGTTGATCTATTGAGGAGAATAAGGGGAGGATCTTTCAATCTTGGAAGGTAGTTGCATTTGAATTCCTGGTTTAGTCATGATCTTAGGAGAATATCCTTGGTTTAAGGAGGGAAATCCTCAACTTACCCTAAAGATACCTCAAGAGGTTAAGCCTTTCTAAACCTATATAAACAGGCTCTATCATGGTGGAAAGAAGGAAGAATTGGAAGCATGAAACCTATGATCTCATAGGAAACATACAGTGAACTGGAGGAAAGTAATCGGTAAAGTTGATGTCATCTAGATCGTGGATATTTTGAGCAAGGGTTAGACAAAGGGGACTTGATGAAGCCGTCGCATTTGCATCTACGGTTGTAAGCTACTTCTGTCATTGTTCTCATTAATATGACACGCTTGGCCTATTTCTTTCTAGTTTGTGTTTAATCTCACATGAACTTGTCTATGATAGATATATCTATTTCAATCTAATATCAATAGAGTAGTAAGTGGTTGTACTATTGTTTGTCTACAGGGCTCATCGAGGAGCAAAAGATTGGAGCTCAACTCGGAGCGTGCAGGGAAAAACGTCGATAAAAAGGTACTTCTTTTCTCCTTCCTCCTCATGCATTAGTTTGTGTATATATGAAAGGAATTCAGTGTCCATGTTAAGCATCTTTTGTCTTAAGAGTTAAGAGTCTATCTCTCAAGAGGAGATCTACCTGTCCGCGGGGAGATTTTCCTTCAACAGAAACTGGTGACTTCACTGGGGAATCTCGAATCGAAACTTTTTGGTTTTGATTTCTCCTCATAGACCTTGTCTTACCCTTTTATTGTTTTGAGACCTGGTTAACCCTTTTTTGATTGATTTCATGAGCTGATTGACTCCTTACCCCATCACACTCATCTTGATTGTCGAGACTAGACTGCAATTTTTGGATTTTTTGACATTTTTAGGAGCTTTTCAAGCCTGGCGCCCCTGTGGATATGTTAATAGAGTGCCAACACTCCCTGAATGTCTTACACAGATCACTATAGTTCCTGGTTCCCTTTACACCAGAGCGTCATCCCTCTTTTGGCCAAAAACCTTTCTAGAAGTGCTCTTTTTTCAGGGTCTAACCTCTGTGTTTCACTTGCTGAGCCTCTCTGTGAGTCAATAATTCTTCCCATTCAACTTTGGCATCCTTCCTTATGAGGAAAAAATACCTTGATGTTTAGATTTTGTAGCCTTCTTCGTTATTTTTGAGTTTTTCTATTGTCTGGAGTTTGAGACCAATGCACTTTTTTTCTCTCCTTTTTGACTGAGCGAGAAACTCTGATGAAGGACATCAGAAGTCTACAAATCTCTTCATTTGGTTTTTGTTGAGGACATTTGGTTTTTGGTTTTAGTTGAAGTAATTGTTCTTCGACATTTATTTTGGTGTGAAGTTCTTGATTTTCTTTGTTTTTCTTTTCTTTTGCTTCTTGTTTTTTATCACAACAAGAGGGCGTATTGTTTGTAAGAAACCTACTTGTGTTTGTCTGAGTTTCCTTGATCCAAAAGGATAATTGGAAGGAGAAGTGTTGTTTTGAATTAATCATTGTTCACATACAAACAATAAAGAGACATATTCATGATTGATTTTACATATTAGAAGGCATTTCCAAAAAGTTTTAGCACCACATCGAATTTGATTGAAGAAAATTTTGTTTGAGGACATTCCTTGTTAGTGCTTGTTATTGAAAAGAACTCTCTCTCTCTCTCCTTTAAATAGATATTCATCGAAAAGAAATGATTTCTTATCATCTTTGATGCATTTTTTGGGGATTGAATCATCATTCCATCCGTTTCACTTCCATGCACCCCTTTTGAGTAAAGAACATCTATAAAATGAATGCTAATTAAAAACTATCTAGAACAATTTCTTTTCTAAGATCCTCCACCAACAGTAGACTAGGACTAATACTTTGGATTAGGCTGTGAGAATAACTCTCCAAAGTTTCCAAAACAAACATTAGCATCCTGAGCTAGGGAGATTCAAATCCAATTGTCGTATAAGTCTGCCTGGGATCCCCCTCTCACACAGGGGTTACATACAAGGTCGCACTCGGGAAAGCTACAAAGATTATCCCTTCATGGTTTGACTGATTGTAGTGGTCAGATCGTATTATGGGGATCTCTTAAAGGTATACCCACAAGGTTGAGTGGAAGCCTCTCAAGTTGATTTTGGGCTAGATACCCTGCTCATACGTTTGGACTAGACTGTCGAATGTACCCACCCAGGGGCTAACTGCGAATTGGTAACCTTAGTGGCCATAATCTTTAGGGTCTTACACAAGGTGACAGTGAAGGGAAGTCTCATTGTACCTAGAGCAGACATTGGTCAAACTCACTCAAGCTTCTTGGAGGGTAAATCCACAATTACTGTGTGGAAGCTTGCACCAAGGTGTAAGTCCGTTAAGCAGGTCGCCATTGTAACTGTTCCACCATATCCCTGCCCCTTCTTGACTTGATCACGCGACATTGGATTTCATCACCAACTAGTACGGTCATCGAGAGAAGGTCCTGTTTACTTGGTTGTGATTCCTAGATTCTATTAGCGTATGCTACTTCTTTTTGGTAGTTGGCCATAGATTTTTTCCACCAACTCTTTTTCACCAACATCGACCCTCCATGCCATTCGCGGAGGCTACAGGGAATTCCTCCAAAAAATATGGAAGGGAATACCCCTTTACCCCCTCATTCTATGGAGGAATCTCCTAAACAGAGAGAGGTTCATGACACTGTAACCTCCCAAGAAGAAGTTCCCACCCCTTTAGAGAATTTTTGAATTGTTTCAGAATCTCTGGAGGCTTTCCGCATTCTGGAGGGATATGAGTGACATGTTCTCCAACTGAATTCAGTCGGTGAATTTGTCGTCGTCAATCCTTTTGACATTCTGACTAGGCCTAATTCAAACCCCTTAGTCGATGACCCCTTTTGGACTGCAGACATTGTTCGAAGCCCATTGCGCATGGTGCGGGATCTTTACAGAACAGGAATAGGTGTTGATGCACCTATCACCTACACCGTACCTTTAAACCATTTTACCGGTACTACCATTTTCTCAACCACACCATCCGTCGGTCCAAACACATCATCCATTGGCCCAAGTTCCACTTTTTCTCTCCAGGCGACCCATTCTACAATGGTCCATCACATTCCGACTATTCCCGTCGGTAATGCGGTGGTTAGCCAAGCTACAATTGGCACACCCATAACACCTAGACCTTCATCATCACTCCCTTTTGGGTATAGAGAACTAAATTCTTCCACTACCACTACTACCCAAGTTATGCCGGGAAGTTCCATACCTATCCAACAACCCAGAGGGACTGGTCTTGGTGGTGTTAATCCGTTCAGCGGTACCGATCAATCATTTACATCTGGTTCTCAAATTCTGGGAACTCTACCTCAATATGGGGGGCATCCTCCCACCGGAGGACAACTTCCATTTGGAGGGCACCCTTATGTTGGGGGGTAGCCTCAATCTGGAGCCTACCATCAACCATATGGACAAAATGCGTCTACCACACCCAATCCATGGAATATCCCTTTTCCAGGAAACCCACAGTTCTTAGTGGGACACAATCCTCAAGCTCCGCAACAACCTCTTCCCTCTAAAGGGACTCATCCTCCTTATGGAAAAACGCCAAATCCAACTTATAATCCTCAAAACCCATCTAGTTATCCTCCGCTTGCACATGTTTCTCAAAACACCTCAAATCCTATGTACCCTGGTCAACACCAACCTTATACAAGAGAGCCCACTAGTTACAATTATCCGCATAACCTAGTGTATGGTCCTACTGGTGTCCCTATGCCACACCAATATTACCCTGAGGTTAACTGACAACTACCTTTTCTAGCAACTCTGGACCTTCCAGACTTGTCCCGGTTAACAAATGATCCTATTTTTCATTCTCCGGTTTGGCCAGCTATTCTAGCTAAACTTCCTTCTGATATTCCAAAATTCGACGGAAAGTCCGGAGAAGACCCAAACAACCATGTGATGAATTTCCATCTGTGGTGTTCATCCAACTCCCTCATGGATGATTCTATACATTTGTGTCTTTTCCAACGAACGCTTACGGGTTCTGCAAAAAAATGGTATATTGAACTACCACATGCTTCTTTTCATGATTTCAACTCCCTTGCCATGTCCTTCCTCACACATTTCCAACTCTGCCCATTTGATACAAGATGGGTACTAAACTATTGACCTCCCTTCATCAGAAAAACTTCGTACATATCTCTGATCATATTCATGAATGGAGACGATGATGAAGGATAATCAAAGCGGTCATTCCTGACAAATTATTAGCGGAATGATTCACCAAATCACTGTTACCCTAGATCGCTCGTGATGTTGCCATGGGTGGTGTAGTCACCGAGGAAGAGGCTATTGCTTGAGCTCATTACTTAGATTTGGTTTATTCACAATCTAGTACTCTGTACAAGTTGATACCAAATGCTACCTGTGCCACTAATGATCCATCCAAACCATCATCTACCTCGCACGTGGATGGAGTCATTGGCTCCGTCAAAACCCAATCTACTTCCTAGTCGACTGGAACAACCCATCGGCCCGCTTCAATGACTTCTCCTAGTCTGACTGCACCCTCTTCGACCCCCCCTCAAACTCAGGTATCTGAGGTGAATGCAGTCCAATCGAATCCTTCACAACAATCTGGGCGAAAGAAGAAAGCAAGAAATAAACCAAAGAAAAACAACAACAATGAACAACCAAAAAATCAACCTCAAACCCCTGCTTCCAGAAAACAACCACAATGAAAACCGAAATTCCCATGTCTCATTTGTGGTGATGATCACTACACCTGAGACTATCCACATCATGATGAAGGGTCCAAGATATTTAAGGGAAATTCACAACTCGCTGTGCTTACTCAGCCTTTTCCACAGCAACAATCTTTGGTTGCTCAAACCCCCACTCCAGTGGGCAGTTCCAACTAACCCCATGATGAGGCATCGACAAGTGCCCACATTTACATGTTTAACAGGATTAATCTGACCACTCGCACTATGACATATGACACACCGACTAAACCTGCTAAGCTGAAGACTGCTAACGGTTCCTTATTGGACCCGTTACCATCTTCCATTAGTCCTCCCTCTGCTAGCCCTCTGTCCGGATCGCTCCAGATCGAGAAACCTTCGTTTGAATCCATTTTACACGCTCCTAAGAGAACTATCTGGAAGTCTACATTTAATCCTAGTTCACGGGCTGCCCAAAACTACAACATTGTTGAAGATTTGGCTCAAGCACCATGTGCTATGTCTACTCTGGAAGTTCTACAACACTGTCCCAGCCAATGTAGAACGCTCTTAGCTGCCATCAGCACTTTCGATCCTGAGTCATCTAATAACCTCACGTTTAATCTGGATGATCATCAGCCTCGACTCTCCCACCAAATAACTTTTCAGATCAATGTTGTTGTTCACAATCAACAAATCCACCGAACTATCTTGGATGAGGGAGCCTCTACTTGTGTCATGTCTCTATCTTGTTGGAAAGGATTAAAATCACCTTCCCTTAATCAATCCCCTACGATGTTACGCACTTTTGATGGACGAGTTTTTCATCCTCATGGACTTTTACAATCCTTAGTCATTTAGTTGGGTGGAAAAACTGTTACTGTTTATGTCGAGGTGGTCGACGCCCCCCTCGATTACAACCTACTACTTGGAAGAAGTTGGTTCTATGCTATGATTATTTTTGCCTCGTCAATGTTTCGATGTGTACAATTCCCCCATCAAGGAAAAATTTTCACTATCGATCAACTAGATTTCTGTACACTCGACGCTCGCACCCCCGTCACCAACAACATTTCTTTTTTGGGAGACCACCCAGTTACGTATGAAAGCATTGGTGTTGGCTTGTTAAAAGATTCTATCCTTATGGGTACCTTCCCTACACCACTTCCACCCACCGCAAATCATATTGCCACCATCAATATGATTTCGACTATGCCTTATCAATCTTTGGAATCATCTGACCCTTGGATTGTACCTAGTCCTATGGAATTCGATGTGCTAGGTGACACTATGCCACTTAGCCCAGCCGAGGCCGCATACATAACTATTCAATCTTCCTCTCCCTCTCCGGACAACCCCCATTTATTGGCACCCGATGCCTACTCGATGTCGTCATGGTTGGATTCCCTATCGTCTATAGTCAATTACATTTCCCAAATTTTCCCTTCCGATGAATCTATAATGGAGATTCTTAGTATTGACGATGTACCTTGGGATGATAACCATCATCGATCCTCTTTTCTTCCACCTCTGGAAGAAATTCACACAGACATACACTTTGTCTTCCCTCCTGATGGTACCCATTCTCCACAATCTCCCATCCTCACACAAGACACTCTTTCTGAGGGGAATATGGGTAATATCTCTACCATGATCATTATTGATGTTTCAATCAAAGAAGGCATTGTGGAAAACATTAACCTTGGTGCTAATTGCACACCCAAAGAAGTGGTCTCTTACATCGATTTGTTTAAATAATTCCATGATGTCTTCGCTTGGAGCTACGAGGAAATGCTAGGAATTGACCCCTCAATTGTCGTGCATGAAATCAAGACTTACCTAGGCGTGAAACCTGTTTGATAGAAACTCCACTCGGTTCATCCCAAGAAAATCATGGCTATAAAGGCAGAAGTTGAGAAACTTTTAAAATCTAGCTTTATCTATCCCATCCCTTTGACAGAATGGGTCTCCAACCTTGTTCTGGTTGCCAAAAAACAAGGGACCATCCGTGTCTGTGTTGACTATCAGGATCTTAATAAGGCTTTTCCAAAGGACAACTACCCTACGCCCTTCATCGACCAGATTATTGATAATTATGTTGGGAGTGTAATCTTCTCCTTCATGGATGTTTTTTCCGGGTATAACCAGATTGAAATTTTACCTGCTGATCAACATAAGACCGCCTTTATCTGCCCATGGGGAACTTTCACCTATCGAAAGATACCTTTTTGTCTCAAAAATGTTGGTGCTACTTTCCAGTGGGCCATGTCATATGCTTTCCATGATATCAAGCATATTGCAGAACCTTACCTCAACGACTTACCTACCCACTCATCAAATCGATCAGATCACGTTGATCACTTACGGGCTATTTTTCTTCAATGTCGGTTTTACCGTATCCGCTTGAACCCACATAAGTGTATTTTTGCTGTCGAATCCGACTGACTCCTTGGTTTTATTGTCTCCAAAGATGGGATTCGGGTGGATCCCTTAAAGATTAAGGCTATTCTGGCCTTACCCCCACCTACCAATTTGACCCAACTCCAAAGTTTGCAAGGAAAAGCAAACTTCCTTCGTCGTTTCGTTTGTAACTACGCTGAGATAACTACATGATTCATGCGGTTATTGTAGAAAAACACCCCTTTCATTTGGGATGACATCGCTCAATGGTCATTTGATGCTCTCAAGCATGCCCTGACCCACGCACCTTTGTTACATCCTCCGGAGTATACAAAGGACTACATCCTTTACTTAGCTACCTCTACTTCCACTATTGCAATGGTGTTATTTCAGGAGGACCCCAATGTGAGGAACATGTGATCTATTACCTGAGCAAGAGTCTATCTAGACCCAAACTCTGATATTCACATGTAGAGAAACTGGCTCTGGCAGCCATCATCGCTGTCTAGAGATTTCGTCATTACATCTTACTATGCACCACCACGGTGATTTTGGACTCAAACCCCATGTAACATGTCTTGACATGTCAAGTGCTCAGGGGAAAATACTCTAAATGGATCATCATCCTTCAAGAATTTGATCTTGAATTTACAAAGTCCAAAGCCAAAAAGTCCCTGGTGTTTGCAGAACTTATCTGCGATCTCCCCCATACTGATGAAGATATCGAACCTAGAAATTCTCTCCCTGATGAAACTCTTTTCCTTATCAGCACCTATGATCCTTGGTATGGAGACATCCTCCTTTACCTCCAAACCCAATGCTTTCAGCCTAACATTTCCCGCGAAGAGCGTCGACGTATTCGCCGCCATTCTCGTCGTTATCTTATCATCAGTGACACCTTATATCTCCGTGGTATTGACACTATCCTCCGACGATGTCTGACTCATGCAGAGGCTGAATGCGTTCTGAATGATTGTCACCTTGGAGCCTGTGGCAGTCACCTTTCTGGGATGGCCACAACCCAAAAAATTCTACGTGCCGACTATTTTTGGCCCTCGATTTTCAAATATTGTATTGAGGCAGTCAAACAATGCCCACCCTGCCAAGTTTTTAATAACAAGGCATGCACCCACCCTACTGCACTACACCCCATCATTGCCATTGGCCCCTTTGCCAAATGGGGTATCAATTTTATGCAATGTAAGCCTACCTCAGCCGAGGGGCATGGTTATATAATTGTCGTCGTCGACTACTTTACCAAATGGGTTGAGGCTATGCCTACCTTTCTAAATGATGGTCGTACCACATCTCTGTTTCTTTTTAACCACATCATAACTCATTTTGGTGTACCACGTGCCATTGTCACTAATTACGGTGCACACTTTAAGAACCAGATGATGAGTGAATTGCATGTCAAGTTGGGTTTTCTCCATGAAAACTCATCCCCATACTATCCTCAAGCCAACAGACAAGTTGAAGCTATCAACAAGGTCCTCAAAACCATGATTCAATGCATGGTAGGGGAAAACAAGACATCCTGGCATCTACAACTTTTCTCCGCTCTCTGGGCTTACCGTACTTCCATGAAAACTGCAACTGGATTTACTCCTTTCCAGTTGGTGTATGGCATCGAAGCCATTTTACCAATCGAGTGTGAGATTCCATCTCTGAAACTTAAAGTAGAACACCTACCCCATACTTCTATCGAAGAAGAACGTTTCTTATATCTATCCAAACTGGATGAAACACGTAGTGATTCCGCTCTCGTTAACGAGGCACATTAGAAACGGATTAAAAATCAATACAACAAATCCATCCATCCTTGGACTTTTGCAGAAGGAGACTTAGTCCTCATCTATGACCAGGCTCATGACAAATTAGGGACAAGTAAGTTAGAACCTCTGTGGCATGGCCCTTACATTGTGAAACGTGTTCTGCATAGAGGTGCCTACGAGTTAGTCGATTATGATGGAATTTCCCTAGGAGATCCCTGGAATGGGCTTTACCTTAAAAAGTACTATGCCTAGATCACCCAGCATTTGTACTTTGTACATTATTATATTTTAGTTTGGTGTGTCTGTTTCTTTCGCGTGCTCGAGTCTTTACCTTTTCCACTCATGACTGTGCCTTATGTTTTCATGCGTAGATGACGTCTTTCTTTCCTATCTTTGTTGGGTTTGCGGATGGCGCTAGTCGAAACACCGGGAACATTGCTTTGGCAACATGGGTCATTTACCAATTTGACGAGGTGGTGAGTTCAAGAGGTATTTGCTTAGGACTAGTGACTAATAACATGGCAGAATATCATGCCGTCATCAGACTTTTGACCCAAGCCTCCTCCCTAGGTATCTCTCGTATCATTGTTAACCTAGACTCCCAACTCGTGGTCTATCAACTCAATCGAATCTACACTATTCGTAATCCTATCTTGCTACGTCTCCACCTACAATTTTGTCGTCTTGAACGAATGTTTGATTACATCGAATACAGACATATTCCAAGATAACTTAACAATGTTTCGGATTCATTAGCTAATTACATCATGGATTCGTATCTCACCCACAGATAAGGTTTCATGAAGGAAAACAAATTGTACATCACATGTAAATTAAAACACATCAAATTAAAGGCATCATCATGTACAAATAATTTGGCACTGTAAAAACTCGGAACTGTATATATATACATAGCGTGACTGAAAATGTTTTGATTACATCAAAAAAGTATTTGGAAGAAAAACAATTTGGGTCTTTACACCCATACAACATCGTCTAACAAGTCATACAAAATATACAATCACTAGAGAGACACTAATCTCTCTGCACTGCATTGTGCTCAGAGTAACATATCACTGCACGCACTACATGTCTCAGTAGAGAATTAACATTCTTTGGCACCCCCACAGTGTGTCTCTGTAGATGTAAAGGCACTTCTCTCCTCTGTAGAGGAGGAATGCCCATCGTGAGGCCTTGAATATTTCTTTCAACCTCTCGAAGACCTATCACTGATGCCCCCGGATCCACTACAACCGGATCACCCCCGCGACGTCCCGGTACTAGTATATCAACCGGGCACACTGCTCCCTTGTCTGCATGTTAAAAACAATACATCCATCAAAAAACTCTTCCACATACCCAAAAAATATATATACATTAAAAAACTTAAAAAACAAAAACTAGACAAGGTGTTGCTTAGTCTCTCACCTGACGCATCCCAATCTTCCCCTGCAGGTAGAATCAAATCTATGCTCCCGCGAAATTCCACCTTGGAATATGGGAAGTCTTCGATCCAAAGATACTGACGTCTCAACCAAGAGAAGAAGTCACCGGTGAAACGAAACTCTGACTCTGCCACTAGTCTCAGAGACAGACTAGTCCACCGTTCCATCCATGGTTCTTCCACTAGTCATACTGCCAGTGCTATTTGAGGCTGAATCTGGGGGATGCACTCTAAGAAAAATGATACCAAGAAAGAGCCATATCCAAACTATTTCTGCCCCATCCTACACCGCGAAATCTGTTCCTTCACATTCCGAAGGAATCCTGCGCTCCAGTTAAACAGTGTTCGCTCCAAACACTGTATGCCATAAGCTACCTGTGATCTCGATGCTAGATGTGCGCTAGTTCTTCCTGTCACACTCGTGATGGAAAAAGAAATAGATCAAAGGGGTAATTCTCAGATATCCTTGATAGGGATTCTACCCCCCACCAATCTTGCTCCTAGGACACAATGATGTGCCAGATACACGCCCACTTGCTTAGGAAGCGCCCTCTGTCCGGAAAAAGTTATAGGAACCCCTCTTTTCGAGAGGCCAGTCAAGAAATATATGTCTTCCAACTCGATGGTTAGAAGTTGTGTCCCGATCTGAAACCCTTGCTCTGTGACATCCCATATGTTGATTATGTACTCAAGCAGAAGGATTTCCTTCTTCATCTTCTGCAACTTGAAGAATTTTAGAAGGCCACAATCTCACAACGCAACCCATGTATGAGGACTCCACAAAGCGACCAAACAAAGAATTTCATTATTCAATTTTTTCGTCAATTTTGGCAATCTCTTAAGAAATTTAAAAACATGAAATCTAATGCCCACACTATTCGAAAAAGACCACGCCCTCTTTTTATCACTCAACAATCATCACACAGCAACAAAACGTTTTTAAATAAAACTAATTTTCATAATGGCTGTGCGAGCATGTTTTTGAGTTTTTTATGGATTCTTTGACAAAAATGACCCATCCACCCAAGTGTCAAGGCGTTGGCATCTTTGCTATCACCTTCTAAATATGGTTTTGCAAAAGAATGTTTTTTTTTCATCATTTTTAATAGAGGCCGATTTGATATTTTTTGGAGCGCCCTAGGGCTTCATTTTTTAAATTAAATACTGCTATGAAAATGAATATTAAACCATGTAATTGAAATAAGGGGATATGAATATCTACTTGGTCCAAACGGTGAGAGAAATGGTCAACCATAGCTCCAGTATCAAGCAAAACAAGATCCACCTCCAAAGTGAGAATCTCCACTGCTACAAATCCTTATGCAAAATGAAATGGTAAATGAATATTTTTCTTGTATTACTATTTATAAATTTCCATTTTTTATAAGGTATAGTTATTTATGGGTTTCTCTGGCAATATAATGGCTTCACTAAACCTTTGGATTGCAGTTTTGACACTACAGGTTTCCAAGCAGTTCTGATTGTTCGTTTACCTTGTCACATTCATGAGCATAGTCTTAGTTTGTTCTCAAGCTCAAGAATATAACAATGCACCGGGTAGAATTTTATCTCTTTTTCGGACCTGTATGGACACACGAAAAAGGAACCCCCTAGAGTCATCTTTAAACTCTTTTCAGACTCTCTAAATATGAAAATATCATCGAGTGATCTTGCTTCCTTTCACGCACGTTAAAAGGTTCGAAAGGGCATATTTCGAGTGGTATTTTATCTCTTTTTCGGCCTCGTGAGACTAACTGTACGAAAAAGGAACTGAGAGAGTTCTCTTTTAAGTGTTTTTCTAGACTCTATAATCATGAAAAACCTTCGAGTTTTCTGTCTTTGGACTTGCTAAAACAAACATCGACAGGCCCACGCGGGACCGAACCCTTACTTCTTCCAGTTCGTTAAACAAAGGAAGAGGAACTTGCCGAAGGTGAGTTATATCGAGCATGTGTTACCCTCCTCGATCTCGTTAAATCAAAAAGAGGTACTTGTCTATCTGTATGGGGGGGAATTTGAAAGAATAAAGCCAAGCAGTCTCTTGAGAACATTATCAAGTAATTCTTAGAGTCGCCCTTGAACATGACACTTTGTCTTTTGCACGCATTTTAATCCACTGAACCTCTACACTGAGCCAATCCCTTGAGTTTATTTCACTCCTTTGGGTCACCTGACATAAGTCACAACATCCATTTCATCATGAAGTTTTGGTCCATGTCATATTTCTGTTGTTGTTCCTCAATGTTCAAGGAAAGTATCCACCTCGAGAGTCAACCATCACAAATATCTTGTCTCAATACCCATGTCAATATATGTTTATTTGATCTACCAATTACATCTCTATGTCTGTTTCATGTCGTTGATGGGGGATACATCAAGGCCCTCCTTCGATGAGCCTATTCCTGTTGAATTCAACACATTATCCAGGAACTAGACTTAGAAACTAGTTAGTACTTTGGGACTTGCATGCCTCAATGGCATGCCTCCTCACATCCGACAGTGGATTTACACCATTGACCTCTGATTAGAGGATTCCACGGATGTTAGACTCTATCTCACCCATTCACATTCATTGGAATGTACTAGGGTACCTTTGGAATCATTGACATTAATGGTGATCTCCCTCGCACTTGTTAACGGTTTACATCATTGACCGGTAATCAACTGGTTTCTGCCATGTTCGACATCAGGACATTTATTCACATGGTTAGATTCACACTACATCAGGATCGGAAAGAAGACCCTGGGTTGAGTGATCACTTTGATATGTGATTTGCCTAGTCTGTGAAGGAATTTCTTGTGAACAAAGGATACATACATTGTTACATAGATCCACTTTGTATTGGTCGTGGCTATGTCGTGTCATCTCGTAGATCCACTGTGTATTTTTCATGGCTACGATTAGTTCAGGTCATTAGAGTATAGATCCACATTGTATCCTTGGTGGCTATACTTTTTTATCAATACAATTATGGATCCGTAGAGTATTTTATGGCGGCCATATCTTGCAAGTCTTGATCACCCAAGCATAGGTATGCCTACCTTGGGTTTGAAACATGTCATAATATTTGTTGGATGTTTGTGTGTAGATTTTGTCAGGTTCTCCGAGTATATACCCTTGCTTGAAAGTCTACAAATCATTTCATTTATTGTTTCTCATCTTCTAACTTCATACTTTGGGGGGCAATCTATTACACATCAACATTACTCGTTGTGATAAGTGTCGCAAGTGTCGCACGTTGTTCACAAGTGTCGCAAATGTAAAACAAAGAATATTGCCACGATGATGACACTAAGGAGACACTTAGAATATCTCAAACACCTAATTTGGAGGAAGAGGGATGGTTAACTAAAGTCAGATATCTCTTCCCACCTGAAAGGAGCTTTCAAACTAAGGTTGTAGAGGTGAGCTCTCCCCTACATCACCCTTGGGAGCGTTGGCTCTCCCCTATAAGGTGTTAGGGTGTGTTATAACACCAAACTAACCCTCTGAAGGAGAGCTACATATATTTAGAGAACTGGCGCCCCCCTTGAGCCTACTAGGGAGCACTATAGTGCCCTGATGCCCCTTTTGAGGGAGTGCTATCTAATATGGGTAGCAGTTGATTTGTTGAGCAGAATAAGGGGAGGATATTTCAATCTTGGAAGGTAGTTGCATTCAAATTCCTGGTTCAGTCATAATCTTAGGAGAAGATCCTTGGTTCAAGGAGGGAAATCCTCAACTTACCCTAAATATACCTCAAGAGGTTAAGCCTTTCTAAACCTATATAAACAGGCTCTATCGTGGTGGAAAGAAGGAAGAATTGGAAGCATGAAACCTATGATCTCATAGGAAACATACAGTGAACTGGAGGAAAGTAATCAGTAAAGTTGTTTTCATCCAAATCGTGGATATTTTGAGCAAGGGTTAGACAAAGGGGACTTGACGAAGCTGTCGCATTCGCATCTACGGTTGTAAGCTACTTATGTCATTGTTCTCATTAATATGACACACTTGGCCTATTTCTTTCTAGTTTGTGTTTAATCTCACATGAACTTTTCTATGATAGATAGATATATTTCAAGCTAATATCAATAGAGTAGGAAGTGGTTGTACTGTTTTTTTCTACAAGTCTCATCGAGGAGCAAAATATTGGAGCTCAACTTGGAGCATGCAGGGACAAACGTCGATAAAAAGGTACTTCTTTTCTCCTTCCTCCTCATGCATTAGTTTGTGTAGATATGAAAGGAAGTCAGTGTCCACGTTAAGAATATTCTATCTTAAGAGTTAAGAGTCTATCTCTCAAGAGGAGATCTACCTGTCCGCAGGGAGATTTTCCTTCAACAGGAAGGATAAATGCTTTTGATGGTGCTTTCTAAGGTATGTTATTTACAGGTCATTTCACGATTTTCGGTATAACATTTTTTCTATAATGATTTAGACCGTGAAATTGTTATGCAAGTGATAAAACATATCCAAGTATCTATGAAAACAAATTCAGCTTGTGGGTCATTGTATTTTGGGAGTTACGCTCTATGGAAAATAGGGTTTGTGGTCAGTCCTGAAACTAGTCAAAATCAAGTGTTTTGGGTAAAAACGTCATAGCTTATTCATAACATATCCAAATTCAGTGATACCAAATGTGTTGGTTAGGGTATAGTTTTTAGTATTCTTTGTAATAGTTTCATATCAGTTCAGCAAATATTTTGTGTGGGGCACGCTCTACAAGGTCGCTCTCTAGAATAATCTAGAATTCAGCAAGGTACGCCATTTTTTTTATAACTCCTTTTATGAGAGGTTTCAAGTAGCGAAACTTGGAGGAATTGCATAAAACACACTGAAGAACATTGTGTATCAGTTTCATACCTTTATACATTACAAGTTCAAAGTTATGATTACTTCAAGTTAGGGTTGTTGACTAATCCAAAACTAGGCATGTGAGACTAAAGAAAAGTTTGATGAAAATGCTAGTCTCTTGT
>JZKD02S1836682.1:462050-476304 GCA_000966675.3 Picea glauca
TGAAAGTTAAGAAGTACTTGAACCTAGAGAAAGAAGCAGGATGAAGTGGACTACAAAAATCACTATGAACAAGCTACAAAGGGGTCAAGGCATACCAAGAGGCACATTTGTTAAATTGTCCCAAGGATGTTTGTTGAGAACATAGTTGGAACAAACACCGTCACTGCTAGAACTAAGAGGCATGTTTGTTAAAACTATCTTGATGATTTTTGTTGAGATCATAGTCAAAACAAACACCATCACTACAAGCAATGAGAGGAAGATCAGTCACCATATTTTGATTACGTAATTTTTACAATGAGCGGTAGTTTAAATTACCAAACTTCTCATGCCAAAGTTTCTCCTCATCACTATGACCAATAAAAGATGATGTAATAGATGATGATCCAAAGTTGTCAAATTTGTACAACTTGGTAATATCATGTGACAATTCTAGTTCCTATTATATGTTGGGGAAGAGGGTGGAACACGACATGAAACTGAAAACAAAGTATTGCAGATAATCGAAGAGGAACAAAAATTTTGAAGATAAGGGTGGTGTCTAAAGACACCGTTACAACACTTAAGGAAAGCACATTGTAATCAAAACATTACAATGCATATTGGATCTCGATCATTTGATCACCATGATGATAATGACCCAAGGGGTCTTCTTTTATAGCCTCAAGATATAACCAAATTCCATTGAATCCAAAAGATCTTATCCACATGTAACTATTGGTTGTTAGAGTTGACTATTGTTACACATTATTTTGGTCACCTCACTGATCACCTGACAATGTGTGTTAATGTTCCCTAAAAATATTAAAAGAAGACTTTATCCATGAGAAAAGTGATTTGCTTTCCTCTTTCAAAAACCATATCAAGGAAGGTCACCACACCCTACCATATGCATGGGGTGCGACGATACATGATCATCACACTCTTCCCTTAAGCTGGACTACGACGTCATCACATGCTATGTGTGCATAGGGTGCGACGATGCTTAAAGCATAGGAAAATTCAAATTTCACGAATGTTCTATAAGGTAATCTTCTGGAAGATGAGGTGGCCTATGATTGGTTTGGATATTACTCGCTTCTCTGATTTGGTGGGATCATCCTAATATCCTCATCCATCTCTCTTTCACGCTATATAAAGAGAGATATCTCATGGTAAAGGATAAGGTTGAATAGGATAATATTTTTATGGAGAGTTCTACTTCATATTATGCTTGAGAACTTTGATTTAGTTCTTCAAGTCAGATTGTGGATCTTCTTCATTCAAGGCATTGGAGCAGAGGTGTGTGTGTTGAAGCAAAGAGACATTGAAAGGGGACCTTGCAACATCAAGGAATAGGTTGTATTCTCCACTTTCTATTCATTTAATACAGTAATACATTTCTTCCCTATATAATCATCTCGTATTCTATTGTATAATTCCTTGATCATATACATAGACTTCATTAGAATACATATATCTTTGTTTTCCCTCTTTGTTGGTTTGGGATTCTTAGACAAGATTACTATTTTAAAAACGCAAGGAAGGAGCTACAAGGACAACACTAGCGAGGATCAAGAATCATTTAAAAGGTATGTCACTTGTACCTCACCAAACTAGTTCATATGAAAATGAATTTTAAGGAGAAGTGTGTATTATGTTCTATTTTGTTCTAGTTTCCTGTGGAGGTTAGTCAGATCTATTTGTGTCTGTACTTACCGATTAGTCCAATAACAAAATTGGAGACCATACTAGGGATACAACTTTTTTTTTTTTTTTCCTCTTATTTTCTTTTAGCCTGCCTTCTTTTGGTCAAATTCATTCTCTAAGTCTGTGGGTGATCCATCTAGACTCCCTGGGTCTGAAAGTTCAGTGAGAATTTTTGTCTTTCTTTCCATTTTCCTGTAGTTTTAAAGATCACCACACTGTACTCTATAGAAATATCGTTATGATCCTTTGATGTTGCACTCTTCTGGTGTAGACCAGTGCGACGTTGTCGCACTGTACCTTGTTGGAAGCATGTGACGAACCTAGATCGTCACACGTTGCCCCATTATAACCCGTGACAATTCCTGTAGGAATTGTTGTAGATAGCCATTTTTTCTTTTTTTCTACCCATTTTTTCCATAACTTCCTGGAATTGATTTCTCACACTAGTGAATGATTGATTTATAAGTTTGAATCTTTCATTTGATTGATTTTCGAAAATTGAAAGTTTTCTTTGTAAATTTTGCAAGTTTTTCTTTTGTTTTTTTGTCACAAGGGTATAATCTCTAGGTATTGATCTTGAGTGATTGTTTGACAAAGGATATTTGATTTATGTGAAGGTTTGGATTGTTTTTACTTTCTAGATTGTTTATTGATTGAGAGACAATTTTTGTTTTGTATTTGACAAAATGTTTTCTTATCATTTTTGTCTACACTATAGATTTGATTTGGGAATAGTGTTGAGAATGTGTTAATTTTCTTGGATTATGATTTCTTTTATTTATTACATATCTGATCTGATTTGAGAAAGAAAGAACTGAAGTCATCCTTCTTTTTAGTATTCTTTTACAATAAAATTGTTGCATTCAAAATATTTGTTAAAGGAGAAAATTGGAAAATTTTGTAGCATTTGATTGTTTGGAATCTTTTTCATTCAAAAATTGAGAAATTGTGTTTCGTAGATTTTGTATTTCAAAAAGAGATACCTTCTCCCTACTGTAATTAGAGTTCATTGAATTAAAATATTACATAATCATATCTTATTGCATTTTATTGGGGCAAGCTCGATACATCATCAATTTCATTTATGCTTCCGTTTTGAGTAAACAACAACCTTTAAAATACAACATAATTTTAAAATTTATTAGCAACTTTTATTTTCTATAAATTCTCTTCACCAACATTAGCTAGGATAGCTCTTTGGAATAGGTTGTAAGTCACACTCTCCAAAGAATCAAAACACACAATAGTATCTTGTGATAGGGAGAGTTCAAATTCACTTGCTACATTTTGTCCTTGGAAGCCCTTCTAACACAAGGGTCAATTATGAGGTTTCATTAAGAATTGCAGAGTTACTCACCCTGCTTTGACAGTCTTAGTGTAGAGATTGTGTGTATTATTGGGGGTCACTTGAGAAGAAAATCTTGTGGGGACCTTCTTGAGTTGACTTCGAGCTAGATACCCTACGCTTGCAAGTGGATCAGATTGTCGATTGTTTCCCCAAGCATCATTGTCGTAATTGATAACCTTAGTAACATATATCTTTAAGGTCTTTACACAAGGTGACTGTGGAGGGGCAAGTCTTCACGGTACCTAGAATTGACGTTGGGCAAAATCAATTAGGCTCCTTGGAGGGTATACCCATGATTATGTGTGGGATCTTGCACCAGGGTGTAATTCTGTTAAGAAGGTCATCAACGTAACTTTTCCACCCACTTTATCCCAACCCCTTCTTGTCTTGATTTTGCGACATTGGATTTCATCACCAATTAGTGACTTAGAAATAAGAAGGTTTGTTTGCTTGGTTTGATTTCTAGATTTTATTAGTGAGTGTCGTTTCTTTATCTAGTTGGCCATAGATTTGTTTCGTTCTTTATTTGGTGCGGCCAACATGAACCCTCGACATTCACGTAGGATGCAAGGGATACCTCTAGAAGATCTGAAATATTACTTTCCTTTTCTTCCTAACTCACCGGAGGGATCTCCTGAAAGAGAAGTCAATAATGGTGTAGCCTCTCCGGTTGGAAGTTCTACTCCCTTGGAAGAGTCTATACTTCCCGTAAATCCGTTATTGAGTGTTGCAAAAGATCCACATTTTATACGGATAAATTCATCAAGAGACTTTGTTGTTGATGATTATATTGAAGTACCTATTGGACCTCACGTAGAGTCTAGTGTAGACGATCCACTTTTTCAATGTGAGTCATTTAGAACCCTAGTTCATATTGCTGGAATTTCTAATCCTAGCTCTATCCCTATTTGTTCTTTTTGGAGGACTTCTTCGAGACACGATATTTTTTATAAACTAGGAATGAGTCCTAATCAACCTATGGAATCACAAACTTCTGTGACATTTACTACTTATACAGTACCTTTAGATCATTTTATTGGCACAACCAGTAATTTCGTCATAGTTTCATACCAATTGTTGGTTCGTTCTCACTCAATTATCCCTCTCCAGATCGCTAGCTCTACCATGGTCGCACAAGCTATACCTGTTTCTACCAGAAATGCGGTTCTCACCCAAGCTCCTATTGGAACACCACTTATGATTAGATCAAATATGTCACTAACCCATGGGTATAATGCTTTGAATACTTCCATTGCTATTCCTACCCATAATCCATCCAGAGGGTCTAATATTTTTGTTCCTCCTGGGTATAATGTGGCTAGTCATTTTTTTCCTACACCTACCCAAGTTCTCTCTGAGAGGCCTTATGTTCCTCCTCCAGCATTGCCTGGAGGATCTAATCATCCTAGCCCTAGTAGCTCCAATCAAGTTGGAGGCACTAGTCATTTTGTCACTTCTAGTTTTCAGATTCCTGTTGGAGGTCAACCTCAAGTTGGGGGAAAACCTCACATTGGGGGACAACCTCAAGTTGGGGGACAATCTCAATTTGGAGGCCATAACCGAGTTTATGGGAAAATTATACCTACATTATAGTCTCAACCTTGGAATATTCCTTTCCAAGGGAATCAAAAACTATCTGGGGGGAAACATCCTCAAGTTAATTCTTTTGTACCCCTAATCTTGGACAACCGTATCTAGGTTCTATGAATCCTACTTGGGGTCAAAATTTTCAGTCTAATTCTCCTTTCAAAGGGATCTTACATAATCAACCAACCCCTATTGGCTATTCAACTCAAAATCCTCCACAACTGAATCTATCAGGACTATCTAACTATTTACAAACTTCTTATGGTCCTACTAGTATACGTACGAGACTACCTCCTCAAAAATACCAATTTCCTCAAGTGAACAGACAGTTTCCATTGCTTACTACTTTGTATTTACCAGATTTATCTAGGATTTTGAATGATCCTATTTTTCATTCTCCTTATTGGCCTATCATATCGGCCAAATTACCATCTAACATACCTATGTTTGATGGTCAATCAGGAGAATACCTGACTAATCACGTCATGACATTCCATCTTTGGTGTTCATCCAACTCTTTAATGGATGACTCTATAATATTACAACTTTTCCAATGAACTCTTACAGGTTCGGAAGCCAAATGGTATATTTAGCTACCACGAGGATTATTTAATGACTTCAATACCCTATCCATGACTTTCTTAACACATTACCAATTGCCAATTCGATATGAGACAGGAACTGAAATTTTGAGTTCACTTAAACAATCATCTTCCACTCATATTTATGATCATATCCATGAGTGGAGGAGGAGAAGATGCTTAATCAAAGTTTCCCTTCTTGATCAACTATTGACCGAGTGGTTTACCAAATCACTCATTGGTCCTATAGACCATGATGTTTCCACTGTTGGTGTCATCACTGAAGAGTAGGCGATTAGTTGTGCTTAATATCTAGATATCGTTTATTCGCAAATGGGCACACTATATGATTTGATCCCTGATGCTCCTCGTACTTCTACGAATCCTACCCCAACATCTCCAATATCTTCTCATTTTGTAGATGGTGTGATTGGAACTTTTCATGCTGAGGCTCAGTTTAAACAAGTCAGTCATACCAATCCCAAGTCTACTACCTTTTGTTAGCTCTCTATAAACTTCATTTGGTTGAGAAACAAATGACAGAGGAAACCTACAAACCAACTTTGAGACCCAAAACTAGCCTTTTGGACCTAGAGAGGGCTCTCTTGGGAGATTTTGTCTCAGTACATGATATGGCTTTAAGTTGTCGTCTAGATTTAACACCTTTAAATAATAATTTATGGTTCTATTGGCAAAAGAGAGTAATACCTCGGGCTATGGAGTCGATTTAAGAAAATGATAGAAACAAATGAATTGGTGACTGAACTTGAGAGGATAAAGGCTACATAAGTGTTGTCATGTTTTACAGGTAGCGTATGCTTGTCATTGATGGAAAGTACAATAGTGATGATGGCTTGAGAACAGGTACAATGTGCTAGGGAGGCACCATAAGTATTTTGGGGAGACACGGTAGAGCATGCTCATGAAGACCAGAAGAGATAGTGTAGAGTGTGCTTGTCATTGATGGCAAGATTAGAGTGTGCATCGATCGCAAAACAGGAACAACGTAAGCTCAGGAGGATTAGCACAGAGTTGCATGCAGTGTGTAGGTGTTCACTAGGGATGAGGTTAACTCATTTCCAAATCTCAAGAGAGATAGCGTACTCAGGATCTCAAGTGGATCAAAGGTCGAGGCCTTTGACACTTACAAACTCTTCCAAGTCAGGAGGATGCATAAGCTCAGGAGGAGAAGAGACAATGATAATTGGATCCCATTCAGAATTCCTGATGACCATCAGATCTCAACTCAGATAGGACGAGCGCGTAGATGGAGGATAGATATCAGGTGTTAGGTCCGAGTGTAGGGTCCGACCATTGTTGGATCCAAAAGAGCCTGCACATCTTTTAAAGTGCAAGGTGAAGTTGTCTTACAAAATCCTGAAAGAAGGAGGACCATCCATCTTCGGGAAGGACACGTGGTCACAGATCAACATTTCACTGACCAAGAAGTCAAAGGAAGGAAGTGCTCTCTCCTTCCAAATCAAGAAATGAAAAATGGAGAAATGATCTGAGCCATTGGATCGAGAATTGATTGGGAATGAATGCGTGGCGAATGATCAGAGCACCAAAAAGACTCCATTTCAGAGTTTCGCAGACCGGGAAATCAAAGATCAAAGAAAAATTAACCTTTGAAGTAGTGAACCCAAAAATCCCGAAAGGTGAAAGATAAGAGCATGTCAAAGACTCCATTTCAGACTTCTGGATACCAGGAGTTGGAAGAGTCAAGAGTCAAGACTCTTCATCAAAGGAATCCCAGAGTTGCAAAATCTGGAATCCTGAAATCCCAAAAGAGGCACATCAACAAGAGTTTTGCAGACCAGGAAATAACTCCATTTCGGAGTCCCAGATACCTGGAGTTGAAGTGTCAAAACACTTCACCACAGGAGTTCCGAAATTTCGAAACAATGAAATGCGAAACGTTGAAATCCTGAAATAGGCACATAAACAAAGAGTTTTGCAGACCGGGAAATAACTCCATTTCGGAGTTTCAGATACCGAGAGTTGGAAGAGTCAAAAATCTTCATCATCAGGAGTCCCAAAATCGTGAAATGAAAAACACTGAAATCCCAGAAGAAGGAGGACAGTTTCAGATACCGGGAGTTGGAGATGTCAAGGAATCTCACGAAAGGAAGCCCGAAGTTGTGAAGTGCAAAAAACCAAAAAGTTGATCTAACTCCATTTCGTAGTTTCGCAGACCTGGAGGTGGATCTGTCGAGAATTTTCACATCAAGAATGCCAAAATCACAATATGCAAAATTGTGAAGTGATCTGGGCCGACAGATCAAGGAGGTGAATGTGGAAAACCATGTCAGAAAGGACATATGGAAGACTATGACACGTGTAACGATCAAACAATGACAAGTGTCAAGTTGTTTTGGCATTTCAGACCACTGGAATTCACAATTCTGAGTGACACGTGGCAGCCACTTGGGTCACAACATGTCATCTAGTGATGCAAGACTGACCTCACTCTGGGAGTTTTTGCTTCAGGAGTTTTAACTCCATCACTCCCCCAAAGTCTCGAAGGATGAAGTCCTGCGACAGAGGATAGCTATCCGATCACCATGGATTGTGGACCATTGATCTAGAGATAAAAGAGTTGTAGAGAAGAGATCGAACCAACAAGCTCCATTTCAGAGTTTCGAGGACCGCGACATGGAGCATCAAGAAAATCTACCACAGAAATGCCGAAATCCTAAAATGCCGAAATGCGAATTAAATGCAAGATCCCACGAATCCAATTAAACGGTGTAGGTTAATTTAAGTATGATTGGAGGGATATTGTTGCACTTCAGATTATAACTACCAGAAACAACTGATATCTTTTTTCTAGAGGAATCAAATAAGCTTTAGTGTGATTTACAGATAAGGTGAAGAGGCTTGAGGCATATTCCAGTGGAATGGAGATTATTCTTAGAGGTGATTGACAGATGGAAGAGTGTTGAAGCCTGTAACTGCAACAGAGAGGATCAACTCGACTTTGATAGATAAGACGAAGAGTCTCAACTACCAGAGAGGCTAAGGAATCTTAGCATAACACCCAGTCATGATGGACACAAGGGTTTAACTGCAAGAGAAGCTGAAGAGTTTCTATGATGATCAGGCAGAGCACTCGACATGGAGAGAGCATGCAGAAGCATGGCTAGAGAGCATGCACAAGGAGCACAGAGACTATACATATGTAGAAAAAAGAAGAGATGAGGGTTGTTGTTGTTAAGGGTGATCAAGGAGTGTAGGAGGAGGAGTGTACACCAACGGAAACATGGAGAGGAGGAATGGTGCAGTGAAGGGGCATGGTGCAGAGAGCATAAAAGGAAAAAGAATAGGAAGCACAAGGAGTGTGCAGAAGACATTGATGCAGACAAAGCAACGCTGTGGAGCAGAACAGTGATGATACCGGTAAGCCATTGAAGAACTTTATATCTATGCTATAAGTCTTAATAGAAAATATTTATATTTCAGGGTGGTAGGGAGGTGCTAGAGACGATTGTTGTCCTTAGAGGTTCAAGTGGGTGCTTGAACACATGGAGTTGTAGCTTCCATCTGGTTGCAGCTAGAGAAACCAGGGTGGCAGGGTGGTGCAAGGGAGAACTATTGTTCTATGTTATACAGGTTGGTGCCTATGCGACTGGAAGTTGGTGCTTCAATCCAGTTGGTGCTGGAACACTCAGGGAGTTGGTGCTTCCTTTTAGTGGGTGCTAGAGAAACTAGGGAGTTGGTGCTTCCTTCTAGTAGGTGCTAGAGAAAACAGAGAGTTGGTGCTCTCATAAAGTTGCTACTTGCAAAACAAATGGTTTAGCCTCATTATGAGTTGGTGCTCATATGTATGATAATGTAAAGAATGTAAAGATTACTTATCATATAAAGAAGAAGAGATTTTTACCCTGTATGGTTTTCCTCAGGAAATATATGTCTCTGTGTATCTCATATGTGTGACTGATGTTGAATGCTCTATTGCTTACTTCCCTGCATTATTGTGACTTTCATTAAATGTTGTGCAAAGAGTTTATAATAAGCACAATTGTTTAAGCACAGTAACAATTGATTCAGCCCCCCCCCTCTCAGTTGTCCAATAATTGGTGTTAGCAGTCGGTAAATTTCCTAGAGTTTGAAACAAAAGAAATCTACAAAGGTAACTTTATCCAACCACTTTTGAAGCTGGGATCTATCCCTTCCAACTTCAGAGAGGGATCTCTCTATAAGATTTAGCTATGTTTCCAATTTTTGATATTAGGCTAGGTAAAGAAATAGGTCGTTTTTGTTGTAAGAGTGTTTTATGAATTGGTTGAGACAGTCTACACATCCATTGGGCTATGGGGTCTGCGCTTAAATAAAATATGAAATGCAACCAGAAACGTGAAAGAAGACTTCTACAGGGCGAGATAATATACTCACTGGATATTTTAATAGCTTAAATGATGGACAGAAGAAAAGATGAGAAAAATATTTTCAACTAAGAAGCATTTAAGAATTTCTTAATTAAAAACATCAGAAGATAAACATTAAAATCTTTCGAGTCGGAAACAGGGTATCCAAGATAAATCCTGCAACAATCGTTACTCTTAAAGATTAGTTTCAGAAAATAATTATGATCACAAAGAAAGAATAACATTCAACTTAGAGAATAACATCACTAGTGAATACATGCAAGAATCCTGTAAAAGTGCCTCCTCTTTATTAATGGAAGATTTCTTCAAAATGTTACAGTCTGATAGCGTCAGGGTGTGAAGATCAACAACCCCCAATACTTCGAAAGGTGAAGTATTTATAACTCAAATTACAAACGTTCCTGTCATAAATGATCAGGATGTGCTACTTCTATTTTTAGTCTAACTAATGTAACAAATCTCCTAAATTTCAGAACTATTTGATGACTTGGTGAAACTGCACGCTGAATTCTGGGTAGACCGTTGATGAAGCCTTTGCACGACCTCATCTAACTTGACAGGTGACTAGACCTAGAAAAATCATCTGCTAATCAAGCAGATCGCAGAGCTCTTCCCATATGAGATGACTGGGCACGCTGACCTTGAGCAGTCTTTGATACACTTCATCCATGTCTCTATACTTGGTGAATGTAGACTTGGTGAGAAATATGTATTGAATCTCGTGTTGGATATTGATGTCCAACTGAAGGGCATCCATGAATTCTTTGTCGGTGATGCTCCTCTGTATGCCTACAAACTTGGAACTATCCTTAGACACCTCAACCAATCTCTTTTTGTAATCTGGGAGTGTCATCAGTTTATCATTAATCACCTTCAGACTGGGCAGACCTTTCTTCTGGAGAGCCTCAATCTTGCTGAAGAATTCCTGTACCCCTAGGTCCATGTTCTAAACCTTTTCTTCCAATTGAAGCATCAATCCTCTCTTGGTCAAAACTCTCTTGACCTCAAGGATGGTCTCTATTTTGTCCTCGATCTTCAGTTCTTCTAGCTCTTCTCTGGTCTTGGAATTGAGGAACTTGATGATCTCATTTTCCTGTGTTGGAATGTCTCCCAATTCCACTCTGATCTTTTCAATTGCCTGTTCTCTCCTCTGGACCAACTCATTTTGCTCAAACATGATTTGGATCATAGGCCATATCTCATTTATGGAATTTATGATGTCTGTCCATACATTCTCTTTGACCTCAGCCAATGTCTTTCCTGCCACTGTTTGTTTCTGGAGCTGCTGTAGCTCCTACTTGAGCTTCTCTGTTACCTGCTTTTCCTTGGATAGGCTGGTCTGGAAAGAAGATTTGAGTTCCCGCAGGCTCTCAACTCCCTTTTTAAGCCTACTGATCTCTGTCTCCTGCAGGTTCATCTTTTCCATGGATTTGGCGAGGTCGAATGTCCCCTCTTGTGATGTCAGTCGAGTTGCGGATGGAACTGTTGTCACTGCTGTTGTGCTTGCTCCCGAAATCGGAATGGAAATCAATGGAATGACTTCCATTGGCTTCGTCCATTCCTTCTCTTTTAACAGTCTCTCCATATCAGCTTCCATTTCTTTGAGCTGTGCATTTTGCTCCATGAGCAGCTTGAGAAATTCATCCCTCTCGTCCTCTTTCTCTGTTATCTCCTTCGCCTGCGAGTCCTCTATGGGTGGGAGTTTCAATTGCTTCCTCAAGGAAGTGATGTCTACATTTTTCTTCTTTATCATCTCCTCTACAACTTTGACGTTTGAAGGGTCATAAACGATCTTGAGGACCAACTCCTCCAAAGTTTTGATCCTATTATCCTTTGCAAAGGAGGATATCTTCTCCATCTTGAGCTGCGTCTGAGCATTGTTGAGAGACACCTGGAATTTAGCTGCAGAAGCGGAGGCATGTGCCAATGTATGGAATACCATCTTCCCTATCTTCTTGTGCAGATCCATCTAATCTGCAGGGTGCACGTCCTTCATTTGGAATTCGAAGGTGGCCCCCTTGTAATCCGTGATCACTTTGAAGTCTGGTACATGTGCTTGTAGAAAGGCCATGTGCATTCTTCCTTTTTTTGTGTCAAATGCAGACAGCAGCCTATGCTGCGCATTGGACGACTATTTCCGAAACTGAGCGTATGTACTACTGGTAAGGGTCTGATTTCTTTTCTTGATTAGCTCGTACTTCTTGAAAATGCTCAGCTTGGGACCAGTCTTGCTTGGCTGAGTGTCCAACGGGGAGTCTGTGGATTTCTTCGGCACTGCCAGGGTGATTTCCTTATTAATGCTCGAACCGAAGGGTGGAATCGTGGACTTGGTCACTGTGGCAGGTGGAACCTCTTTTTCTCCAGTTGGACTAGGAACTGAGATTGTCTTGGGCCTCTTCGTGTGCAAGTGGAACTCCTCGGACGATACCTCCGTGACAAGTGGAGATGAGTCTTGTCGAGACCTCTTTTTTGTAGAGACCTATGGCATATTCGTTGGTGGCACAGTGGTCTGGGGATCTTGCTATTCCACTTCAACCAAGGTGTCAGGCACCCACACTGTCTAATTGGCGAATTTTTCAATTTCGGGCTTGGACACGTGAACATACGGGATGTTTTTGTTCTTCAGCCACATCTCTGAAATGATCCCATGAGGATCATAGTGCCATGGGAAACTCATAAAAACCTTCATTTCTTTCAACATCCTGTCAGCTTCTTCCCCGATGCCCCTACTGTTGCAGATGAAGGAGCCTATCTGCCCCTTGATCCGAAGCTTCTACTTTTTCTTTAACGACACAAAATGAATCTCATCTGAATTCATAATTTGCCTTATATATTCTAATGAAAAGATTCTTACAGGCAAATATTTTGGTAGCTTGTAGGGCGCCAACTCGCACCTGAAAATTCTGATCTCGGTGTGGTTTTGATACAGGTACCAATCCTTAGTCTTTGCGTTGTCCGAGAGATGTAAGATTCTCTGGACTTCATCGTTGATTCGAGGCTCGAGCCTACCACTCAACATGCTTACCACAAGGTGGTAGAACAAATCGATAAATGCCTTGAAGCTATATTCTGTGGAGTTATGCTTCAACAGACAGGTCCATGCTATGACTGGTTGAGGCCTTCCATCTGCATCCATCTTCTGCATGGAAAATGCAAACTTATTGGCCTGGAAAAAGATGAACAAGTAGGCCAATATTGATGAATACCTGAAGATACCCTCCATGCCAAAATTCACGAACTACTCTTGAATATTATCATCCAAGAAGGTGCTGAAATCAAACTGGGTGGTGGGCTTTTCATCATTGGAGAAAATGGATCGGAAACCCAGAATGGGCTCATCTACCCATTGGTAGGAATAGTACCTAAGAAGAGCACACAGGGAGGAAATGACTTGGTTACCATTGGTGGAGAACATGGATGATGGGTAAGGGGGATTGGTGGAAGGGAATTGAGTGGAGGTGGGAAGGAAAAGCTCAAATATCTGAGCTCTCTGGGGAAAAGTCATCTTTTGATCCAACTCTGTGAGGATTTCCAAGTTGAAAGGAGATTCAGAGTCGACACGGGGAATTTGCATCATTTGGTCTATGTCTTCTGGCGTGATGAAGAACAAGGTGTCTCCGGATGAGGAGATGACGACTCTTTGTTCAGGGATATAGTGAGCTTGTCATTTCAGCACGAACTCGGGAAAACGGTGGATTTGGGGGAAGAGGTATAAGGGTAAATTGGACTCCCAAAGTCCAATTTCATTGCTCTGGTCCATGAACACTTCCTTAAGCCATGAATGGAGGTCAAAGAAATAGAAATCGCACTTGGTATCCGTGATCAACATGTCTTTGTCAACCAATGGGATCTTGTCCAGATCGACAGGAGGCAGGAGAAACGGGTTCTCTTCTCCTTCTATTTGTCTGTGGTTTGGCGCCATCTTTGCAACTGTACCTGCAATAAACACAAGGTTAGTGGGGTCGAATGACTGTGGATGAAGGCGACGGGATGCAATGGAGGGGTAGATGATGAAAATTCTCTGGTGTGATGGGTGAATAGTGAATTTAAGAGGGGTAGCGGTAGTTTTGTTTAAAATGGGGTCGATTGGGCACGGGAGACATGTCAGATGGATAACGGGTGTATTATCCAATAATAAATGGACAACGGGCCACTTGGGGGTGAGATGGCAGGTGACGGTGGCTGAAAAATATGGACGGGTGAGGTGGAAGCTAGGGATTGGAGGTAAAAGTCGCAATAAGGGGTTGGTTATGAGTGAAAGGGGGTAGGGGACTGACAGCAGTTATGGGGATGGGACATAACTCAAGAACAAGTGGGACAAGTGGAACCAGTGGGAGAAGACATCCATAAGTGATGGGGGGCTATCAGGTAGCAGATGGTGATGGGACGTCGGGACCAATAGATTTATGCCACATATGAAAAGGGGCTCGCCAGAAGGAGATAACCATTCCAGAACCCCCCCCCCTCGATTAAAAGCATATCATCCGGGGGGGTCCGAAATCCAATTAGGGCCATTGATTTGCACACCCACTTCCTGGCCACAGATCTTAGCGCGTCATTTATCACACATTCCAGAGACCCCCCCCTCGGTTAAAGGTAGAACGGACGGGGGGGTCCAGAATCCAATCTAGATCATTGATCTAAGTGCTCGTTCCTGGATC
>JZKD02S1836682.1:518282-548681 GCA_000966675.3 Picea glauca
CGTAGAACTTAACAACTTTGAGATTTAAGAACCTAGCCTTGGTCTTAATTAAAATCATAGGGGCTTGCAGATTCCTCAACACATAGATGATGTTTGTATACCACGGTGAATCAACGAACCTTTGAGACACATGGGCAATTGTTTCTTCCCGAGGATTCTCTGACAGATCGACGATGAAGTTGATTTCAAAAACATTGCAGTTCGACTGCACCATCATCTTTGCAAGGCTCTGACCCTTAATCAACTTTGTGCGCTTGATTTTGAGGTCGTATTCTAGCATGGCCACTATCCACTTACCTCTTCTTCCCCCAGGCTCAGGCTGATTCAGGATATCCTTAACTGAGTTGTTGGGCATGTAAGCGATAATGTGGGAGTGTAGTATGTACGTTCTGAAATCCTTTATGTATTTTACTAAGGCGTATGCTTGTTTCTCCATAATGTCATACTTCAGTGGGGAATCCCTCAACGTGCAGTTGAAATAGTCTATAGGCTTCTCAATTTTTTGATTGTCTTTATCTAAAAACACGCCAGCAATCGTATGCTCCGACATGAACAAGAATAATATGAAATCCTTCGTGAAGTCTGGGCTGGATAACATGAGGGCCTTAGTTAGCACTATCTTGATATATTCAAATGATTTTCTATCTTTGAGGTTCCATTTGATATCATTCCCCTTTGTAAGCATATTGGTGATATGTTTTATAATTTCTGCCAGATTCGGGATGAATCTCCTCAAGAAATTTACCTTCCCTAGGAAAGATTGCACCTCCTTTTGTTGTGCGGAGTACTGATTTTCAGGATTCTTTCAACCCTATCGGGGTCTATATTTATACCCTCTTTCGAGATTATGTTCCCCAACATCTTCCCTTATTGCATCCCAAAATGTGACTTTTTTGGATTCAATGATATGTCGAATTTCTTGTATTTCTGGAAGACCTTCTTCAGATGCCTGAGGTGTTGTTCGTCAGATTCATAGTACATTGTGATGTCATCCAAATAGTTCACGATAAAATTGTCCTTTTCATCAGCAAATGATATGTCCATTTCCCTCTGTAAGGTATCTACGACATTCATTAGGCCAAAAGGCATCTTAGAATACATGAGCATTCCCCATGGTGTTGTAAAAGCCATCTTTTCCCTATCATCCTGGTGTACCATGATCTGATTATAACCCAAAAAACCATCCAGCATGGACATCTCCTAGGACCCCACTAGATTTTAAAGAATATAGTCCATTTTAGGGAGTAGGTAGTGGTCCTTGAGGGACACTTTATTCAAGTTTCGAAAATCCACACACAATCTTATTTTGCCGCTCTTTTTTCTCACAGGCACCAAGTTGGAAACCCATTTTGAAAACCTCAAAAAAACGATAATTTTATCTTCGAACAGTTTCTTTACCTCCATTTTGATTAGCAGCAGCATGAGGGGATTTATCCGTCTCATCTTTTGTTTGAAAGGCCTCTAGTCTTCTTTGAGAGGAATGACATGCTGAATCACTTTAGTGTCATAAACCTTCAAGTCATCATAACTCCAAGAGAAAACATCAGGGAAATCCTTCATGAGCTTGATGTAGTCTTTTTTTACCTCTGAACTGAGTGTTTTTGACAATTTGATTATTTTCGGGTTCTCCAGAGTCCTGATGTTGCAATCTTCTACATCCTCATCATTTTTAGTGATCTTAGGATTTCTAGCCACATCGTTTTCATAAAAAAAAAAATCCAATGGAACTAGCCCCTTTGGGATGATATTATTTTTTAGTTGTACTATGTCCCTTCCCACTATCTAGTTCTGGAAAGGGTTTTCATTACTACGTGCATCTACGCTCTCATCTTTATCACAACATCACTCATCATCAATGTTTATGTTAGTGAACTAGTTTCTCATTAGGAGAAATCTCTCCACCTATTTTTCGTCCTCAAACACCTACCAATATTTGATATTATCAGGCACTTTCATCCTGTGTTTGAATTCGATCTCGTATTTTCTGTTGGGAAAAATGGGAATTTTAAAGACCAAGGCTGAGGTGGCCAATGCATTAGTGATCTGATTCTACCCCTTCAAGATCGGTGATAGTTTATACTCCAAGAATTCTTCAAGGATGTCCAGTGCTAGGTTCCTGTATGCTCTTAGCCTAGGGTGTTTGGATTGATATATGCCTTTCACTTGGTTTATAACTAGCTCAGAGTCCCCATGCACTGTTATCCTCTTTGCACCCAATTCTTTCAAAACCTTCATGCCCAATTTCAGTGCCTCATACACATCCATGTTATTTGTGTAGTCGAAAGTGAGCTTGTATGAGTAGAGTTTTGTTCCCACCTTGGGAGGACTTATCCATACATCGGCCCCTACCACTTATTTGCTGACATCACTGTTCAAACTCATGTTCCATATCTAGTTCTCCACACGCTTCCTTGGGTCGGCACACTCTGTTTCTCTTCGCATGGCTTTATCATCGACGATCATGATGGTTTTCAGCTCTTCCTCTTCAAAGATCAGGTCATTGTAGAATATGGAGGAGCTGACCTCAGTGTCAATGGAGTAGATAGGATAGTCATTTGGTTGCATCTTACTTCTTATCATGTACTTCAGTTGTACTTATGTGTATAACCATCTCTCCTGTCCAAAGATAGGAATGGTAGCGTACAACATGTTCATTCACAACCCACGATCTAGATAACAACATGCCAAACTTAGGGGGTATATCGGCCACGACCACGTTCTGTTGGATCTTGACTAAGTTTTGGGAGATCCTTAGTCAAGTTGTCCTATTTTGGGACTTCGACAACTGGTTGAAGGTGGATCACAAGACGAAGCAGAGATCACGAGATCTCGACTCCTTTTTGGGTCATTTTTTGGATTTGGGATTACGTAATGGGTATGGGATGTCGGCCCATGGGTTTACCCATGTTTAGGACTATTTTGTAATGTATAAATAGATGTCTAGGTGATGTAATGAGGGAGACAAGTTGTTAGTGTGCTAAGTGAAAGTGTGGATTATAGATTCTTTGTGCATACTGTGAGAGGATTGTAGATCTAAGTGCAAGTGGTTGTAGCAGATGGTGGAAGGATTTGTGCTGTAACACAAGGAAGGAGGATCTAGCGAGGTGCGCAGATCTCATGTCCTTTGCGAAGTAGGGTTTTTGTGACTCTTTGCATGTAACTGATTGAAGAAGCTAATAAATAATACAAAGAGTTGGTGGATGTAGCCCCAGGGTGGGGGTGAACCATGTACATGCTGTGTTATGCTCTATGCAATGTGCTCATGTGTTTATGTCTTTACTTGCTAAGTTCTTTGATATAGATAGATAAATTTGTTTATTCTTTATGCTAATGATGTATATGGATGTTAGATATAACTTATATGCATGTTCTTAGTGTTTGAATCTGCTAGATCCAATTTATCTCTTTATGTTGATTGCTTAGATACTTTAGATCTGAATGAATATTGTGATGCTCTGTTTTATCTGCGAAGTAGAATGTTAAATATTGATGAATTGTCGGTGCTAAGTGCTATGTTAATCTTTACAATCACATATTTGTGTCCCAGCTAAGGTCGCAGACAATGGAGTCCTACAACCACCCCTTCCTCTACCTTGGGTGAGACTTCATCTGCTTCACAGGTGTTGTCGAAAGGGTCAGTAGTTAGGGTTTTTTTGGTGCATTTTTGTAGAGTTGAAGATTGGGTCTGCCTGTATGCCAACAAATGGTTCCGTTGCTGAGACTTGAAACTGTGATTGCTGGGAACTGAGAAAGAAAAATATTTGTGCAAAGATCCGACCTGAAGTTGTGAAATCTCCATGCATAGATATGTTTCTCTAGTGCGTAGTACTCTACTTAGATTGTGAAGCTTTGTGTTAAAGAAAAGAAGTCTGATCTGAAGAAAAGAGGTAAGATCTAAACGCTTTGTGCTCTAATAAAGGTAAGAATAGTGAAACGTTTTAGATCTGGAAGCTTTGTGCTCTGTAGAAGTAAGATAAGTGGACGTTTTTGTTTCTAAAGTACGTATCTAGGTATGTTTGATAAGATTTGTCCTAGCTTGAAATCTAAGGCACTGATAGATGAAAGAAGATTTGATATGAATAGATCTGATAAGAATAATGAAAGATATGTTATACCTATGCATAGAAAGAATGTTTGGACTAACAAATGGATGCAGGATCCTAGAAAGAATTTTTTGTAGCTTAGCTACCATGATCCTAGTGCGCAGTATAGGAAAGGCTGGGGATCATTTAAAAGAAAGAGAGGATTAACCCTTTGTTATAGTTGAAGAAGACTGAGACATCTTGCTAAGGAATGTCCTAATAGAATATATAGCTATCTTTGTTGCAAAGCTATGGATCATGAAGTATTGGATTGACCTAGAATGATTGCTAAGATTGAAGGAATGAACATGAGACAAGAAAACCCGAAAGCAGATCCAGAAACTAAGATTATGGAAGAACCCCAGAAAGAATTAGAGAAAATATTGATACAGATGAAAGAAACCTTGAATGACCACTAACATATCATCTTATCGGAGATCTTCATATAAAAAGAAGTTCTAGAGCAGAAGAAGCAAGAGTTAAAATATTTTATGACTAGAAAGATTACACACTTGATTGAAGAACATAAGAACATATCGAAGCTATTTAACACCAACGACTGGGATGTCGAAGTGTTAAGAGAACTAGAAGACCCATAGAAGAATGAAGTACCTACCCCAGATAGAGAAGAAGTATTATCCTTGAATCTTAGGAAAGAATCTCAACAATGCAAAGTAACTATGTAGAAATAAGATAAGAATCAGAATGAAAAAAGGAATACCGAGATGAAACTCACTGGGAAAAAGGCTAGAAAGCTAAGTAAGAAGAGAGCTAAGATCAAAAATTTACAATAGGTTCCAGAGGGAACTTTGTAGAAGGAAAATTTGCAAAATTGGAACTTCAACGGGATATCAGAGCAACGTCACATGGCACTTCGTCGTGGTGAAGAAATATAGTCGTTAGGAACAATATAACCATTAGAACAATGCCCCAAACAAGAATAAAGGAATTTATGGTCAAACAACTCACCACCAGACCATTGAGACCGTGCCACAATGGACATAACTGAGTTAATGAAGGCTCCTCGCCCGATGCAAGAGATCCATTGCTAAGTTATCTATTTATCTCGTCGCGCCATGCACCGAGAACAATTTTGTTAACTGTGAATATGAGTTCGTAGACTCATTGATTTTACACAGTAATCATTGCACTATTGACTTCTATCCCATTACAGTGTCTAAGTTACCCTTTGAACCCAAGATTTCCAAACCCGAGCATGTATGTCTGACGATTTCAGTGCTGCAGAGAAAGTTGTCAAAGAAGTTATGATCGACCTCATGACTGAAAGAGTCATGTCAATTTTTACAGGTGTACAAGATTCATTGACAAGGATGGTGAAAGCCTCTCCATCGATTTCTCATGGAGTCAGACCATCCCGTCCATCAGTGGAAAAGAGAACCAAGTATAAATATGACCTAGCCAATGCAAAGTTGATTCTGACCATATTGCTCGATTACATACCACATCTTATCGACACAGTGAATCATGATAGTGTACCAAGATATTTTGAATACACCATAGTTACTGTGTACCTCCCGAAGGGGATATGCATAGTTCAAACAAACCAGGACAAGATTGCAACACTGAATTTTAGTGACTTCAACCTCAGAGATCGCAAGGTATATGGTATTCTCACGCCATACAAGTACCTAACTAGAACAAAAGAGAACAACTTGAATATCATCCCTCAGTAGTGGACTATGGACCTCATGCAATCCACCCTGTTGAATGTCATGAAGATCCCACACTTCGGAAGACTCCAGGAATTCAACGCCTGTGTCAAGCTGCTAATATCCTATTACTAGGGTGGTTACTTATGGCTAGACAATCGCATTACAGTTGACCAAACACTGATCAATAGGATCACAGGCCTGAGTATGCAAGGACCCGACCCACAGGAGTTTTATCCAGGAAAAGTCATAGACCACGTGCTAGCACAGAAGATCAAGGGTACATATGTCGACATTGAGAAGGGAACAAGAGGCTACAAGGTAGCTTCCATCCAAAGTGGCGCAGTGCACCTAGCATGTCAATTGATAGTTGGAAAGTTAGTATGAAAGAACCAACCTACGCAGGTCATCGACTTTGTCGTTGACCTCATAGGGAAGTGTGTGGAAGGCCTACAGATGAACTAGGTGAAGTACCTAGTTAACCAGTTGGAGCTAGACTGTCGAGAAGCACAGGATCAGGGTTATG
Source organism: Picea glauca (assembly GCA_000966675.3). Taxonomy (NCBI): domain Eukaryota; kingdom Viridiplantae; phylum Streptophyta; class Pinopsida; order Pinales; family Pinaceae; genus Picea; species Picea glauca. The sequence continues at coordinate 524,561 of JZKD02S1836682.1, forward strand.
AATTTCATTCTAGATGGCTCCTGATCCTCATTGCATTTGTTTCCTGGGAGATGATGGAAGGTGCAACCTTACCAAACATAGAGTCATTCGAACCACTTGCCGTGAAGTTTGCTACCTTGTGGTATTCACCTGATATGACCAGCATGACCAAGATGCAGACTGTCCTCACCTCTGATGATGTTAACTTCATTATAGCATCCCTGAACAATGCTGCACTACAAATAGTAGAGAATCAAGAAGCCAAGCAGAAAGAAATGTACGAGAGAATTGAAGTCAAACTCTAAGGGGTACCGTAGGCCCTTCATTCTAATCACACAGTCTCCACTGTGCCCCTTCCATTGGGAGAACCAGAGTTGGGAGATGAACCAACCCAACTCCGTCGACTAGCTGAGACAGTCGAAGCTCGCCTTCAATGAGCATAAGAGGAAACAAAACAAGCTAACTAGGATTTGACGAAAGTACAGGGAGTACTTGTAAAACAACGTCAAGCTTCAGAATAGGAAAATATCTCTCTCCAAGTGAAGTTAGATGAAGAAAAAGAATAGATGCAGCAAGGAACAAAACATTTTCTCACGGAGAAACTCGAAGTGAAAGAATTGGTTAGCAGAGCACTTCAATCTATGACAGTGATAGAAATAAAGGAAGAGGATCGATTCAGGCAGCAAGTAGAGTAGCTCGCAGAAGCTATCAAATAGCTAAAACAATGCATACCAGAGTTAGAGCTCTACGCAGTGCCTGAGACTCCACAGGACGTATGGGATCAAAGAGAACCAAATGCTCAAAGTGCAGTTGAGAGAATAAAATCCCTTGCTATGGAATGTAAGAAACTCACTAATCGCAGTGCCCAGAACTACAAGAAACTCACCAAGAATCTAGATCTAAAGGCACTAGAGTTGTAGCTCCAAGAGGTGAAGTATCAAGCCAAAAAAATATAGGCACAACTGAAGCCACTATTAGCTGTGGAAATAATGAAGCGATCTCAAGAGTAGTGCACTACCCAACAATAGATCCATACTATCCAGAGTGAGTTATGAAATTAACTCAGAGACTCCAACCTGTACAAGATAAGGCCTACCAATTGTTCATAGAGGTCGAAGGTCGAGGAGAAGAATTGGATCAGGTTGTCACTACAGTTGAATAGTGCCTGGAGGGACCTATCAATGACATAGTCATCCAAGAGTTCATTGAATAGGAGGCCATAGCACAACAACAAGTCGAAGCATCTCGAGCCAAGCTCAAGGATTTTGAGGCAGAGCTACCCATATCAGAGTGACTCGGGACAAGTCACAAGTGAGTGTTGGGGGCCTATTGGCCCTTGACCAAGTTTTGGGAGATCCTTCATCAAGTTGACCTATTTTGGGACTTCGATAGCCATTCGAAGGTGGAGCGCAAGAATAAGAAGAGATTGTGTAATATCGGCCCCTTTTTGGGATTTGGGATTATGTAATGGGTATGGGATGTCATCCCATGGGTTTACCCATGTTTAGACCTATTTTGTAATGTATAAATAGATGTCTAGGAGATGTAATGAGGGAGAGAAGTGGTTAGTGTGTTAAGTGAAAGTGTGGATTATAGATGCTTTGTGCATACTATGAGAGGCTTGCATATCTAAGTGCAAGTGGTTGTAGCAGATGGTGGAAGGCTTTGTGTTGTAATGCAAAGAAGGAGGATCTAGCAAGGTGCGTAGATTCCCTGTCCTATGCGAAGTAGGGTTTTTGTGGCTCTGTGCATGTAACCAATTGAAGAAGATAATAAAGAAGATGAAGAGTTGGTGGATGTAGCCCCAGGGTGGGGGTGAACCACGTACAAGTTGTGTTATTCTCTGTGCGATGTGTTGATGTGTTTATGTCTTTCTTGCTAAGTGATTTGATATAGATAGATAGATTTGTTTATACTTTGTGCTAATGATGTATATGGATGTTAGATCTGACTTATGTGAATGTGCTTGGTTTTTGAATATGCTAGATCTAATCTATCTCCTTATGTTGATTTCTTAGATACTTTAGATATGAATGAATACTATGATACTTCGTTTTATCTGTGAAGTACACAGTGGTTAAATATTGATGAACTGTTGGTGCTAAGTTCTCTGTTAAGCATTACAATCACATATATGTGTCCCAGCTAAGGTTGCATACACTAGAGTCCTGCAACCACCCCTTCCTCTACCTTGGGTGAGACTTCATTTTGATGCAGGAGCATCATAAGCAGCCAGCCAAGTGAGCATGAAGGCGAAAGATAGTTGGAGGAGCGCAACACACATTTTACACGTTTTGAAATATTTTTGTAAAATTAATGAAGTAGACATTAATGTGATAGCTAGAGAGGAGTGTACTTACGTTTATGTCAATATATTGTGAACATACCTTGAGCATTGCTCTCATCTGTAGTATGTAGAGACATTTATGTGTAGTTAATGAAAGTAGGTAGATTTGAATTACAGATTAGATAGTCTAGAGAGTAGGAGGGAAAACGGATATAGACACCCTCGCCTTTGTATCATGTTAGTGTTGTATCATTAGCAAAAGAAGAAGAAGAGAGATGTAGCAGAGACTTGTAGAGAAGAACCCATGTACATGAGTATTTGAGTTAATATATGAAGCTTTGACTCAGATTTCATGGTGTTATGATGTTTTTTGTTTACATATGCTGAATGGTATGCTTACAGTTGTTTTATTCTCTCTGTTATGCCTTTGTTGTTATTCTATGTTGAATGAATGATTTCATGTTGAATGTATGAAGTCTAAGAGAAAGAGAATGAGTTTCAATTGTTTCTCTTCCTGAGAGAAGTTCCTGCAAGGAGTGCAGTGAAACGTTCACAAGGTGTGCATTGACAAGGGTTCTGAGTCTATCTCAGAAATCTCAGGAGGGATACCATTGTTCTCATTCTAGCAGAAGTGCGGGTGAAGCACAAAATCTGTGCAAGGTGTGCGCAGGCTAGCTGAAACCTTAGAATTTATCAACTAAGGTTGAAGAGTGAAAGACTGTTGTTGCCGAGAGTGCATAGAGTCAAAGAATCAAATACAAAGAAGTATTTGAAATATTGCCACAAAGAGTGTGTGCAGGAGTCCTTTCGAGACTTGAGGTTGCAATAGAAATCTCAGGAGGATCAACACATTTTAAGTATTCAAAGGAAGAAGGGGAGATGAATCATCGAATAGAAGTTAATTTCAGTGGAAGGACACCAAATCAGTTTGGTCAGTGAAGTCATTGAGGAGTAAATCAGGTAGTCATAATTCTCTAAGGAGAACTCACGAAGTTACGAGGACTGTATGACCTAGACGAGTTGCAGGGTGGATAAGGGTTGGACAAACCCATTATGTTGGTTTCAATATTCAACATTGACCATTGATTTGTAACTGTTGATCCGTCAAGATCATTTTGACAAATCGGGGTTTGTAAGTCCGGAGTGCAAGCCAAATCCCTTGGTTACTCGAACTTCTGAATCGTGAAATGGCTTATCGTGTGTAAAGGCGAGGCATAGAATTTTCGACACTTCATAATTTCAGAGTTTAGCATTTCGGGGTTCCTGACGATGAGGAGTCAGGGCATAGTGGAGAGAAAATCCTGAAGTCACAAGTCGTGACAGGATTTTGGTGCGGAATTTTGAGATTTCGACATTTTGGGTGTCGGGAAGCAGAGGAGGTAGCCTTTTGGGATCTAGAGTTTTGAATTCCTGATACCCAGAAGTCTAAAATAACGTGGGTCATCGAATTGAACGAGGGATTATAGCCATTGATCCCATGGAAGGTGTCATTTCGGAGTTCAAGGTTTTGAAGTGATAGAAGAATGAATGTTGAAGGGTTGTTCAAGTTCTAAAAGCCAGAAATCTTGAGTGGACAGGTGGAAAGAATTCACATGGGAGACATAATACAGTGGGGAAGACAGGTGGCGTGTTTTCGTCAATAGGGGATTCAATCCTCATTGACCGTTTCAGAGTTTTGGAAGTTGAAGAGCCAGGAGTCTTGCATCTGAGTTCGACATTTTGGTATTTTGGAAGACAAGAGGTCGGGGTTCTTTGTTCTGGAATTCCCGAAGTCGTGAAATGCGATACAACTGTGGAAGAGTACATAGCCAAATATTTCAGCTTTTCGACATTTCGGGTTTCGGTGGGTTGAAGAGTTGGAAACTCGATAACAGAAATCGTGAAATCGCAAAACCTAAAGTCCCGATTCGAAAAAAGGCACAATCATATTGTTGGTCAGGAGATTTGGGTTGATGTCTGGTGTTTGATCACGCGGGCATACCTATATGGACATGTGGAAAACAATGGTGTGTGTGTGTGGGTTTCCCTAAGAAGGAATCGAAGAGTCAATTTGACTCAGGGGAAGATTTAGAATGATCTTGCGTGGATCTTGGCCTGAGGATCGCAGGTCTGCGCCAAGTTTGGTATCAAAGCCTGATTGTGTCTGTATATTTCAGGAAGAAGGATCTAGAGGAAAAGGAGTAGTCTGATACGCACCAATTGTGCTATCAAAGTTGCAGAACAAGTTCTTTTCTTTCTGTAGCAGAGAAAAGAGGAAAATTTCACAGCCATACCACCAAGAATAAGAGACAGGACAATGCCAATGCCTGATCCAGCAAGGCAAAGAGAAATGCATGAGTTACGTGCCAGACTTGATGCTATGGAGACAACACAAAAGCGCACAGTTGACACTGAGGATATTAGTAAAGCTGAAAGTGAAAATGAAGTTGGACACAAAGGAGAAGAAGTTGTAGTCAAAGATGTTGCAGATGAATGCCTATTCAGGGTTGTTGCAAGGATAGGTGCCAGAGAAAAAATGGACATTCCAGTGTATGAGGGAAACCTGGATGTTGAAGAGCTTCTAGACTGGATTAGAGGTCTGGATAAATACTTCGACTATGAGGATGTTGAGGAAGACAAGAAGGTCAAACATGTTGTTACTAGACTTAAAGGGCATGCAGCACTATGGTGGGATGAACTGCAGGCTGAGAGACGCTGCAAAGGCAAGTAGAAAATTAAAAGCTGGGATAGAATGGTTGTGAAGATGAAAGCCAAATTTATACCCAGGGATTATCAAATCACTCTATTTCAGAGGATGCAGAATTTGAGACAGAAGCTGATGTCAGTGAAAGAATACACTGAAGAGTTCTACAAGATAAACATTAGAGCAGGTCATCGGGAAAGTGATGATGAAAGGGTTTCCAAATACATGAATGGTCTATGATATGACATTCAAGATGAGATGATCATGATGACCCTTTGGACTGTAGAAGATTCTTATCAGATGGCTCTAAAATCTGAAGAGAAGTTGAGCCAGAAGCAAGGTCAAAGAGGCCGAGGTAGAAATCAAGCCATAGGTAAAACAATTTCCCAAGACAGAACTCAGAAATCTAAAGAAGAGGGGAAGAAACCTCAAAATAAACATGAGAGAGGAGGAAGCTCATAGAGAGGACAATATGCTAATAGAAATACTTTTCCTCGAGCTAGAGGAAGAGGAAGAGGCAGAGGCGGTGAAGTAAAATGCTTTGTTTGTGGAAAGATCAGACATAAATCCTATGAGTGTCCAAATAAGAAAAAAGATGGTGGTGAAACTCACATTGCCGAAGCTCAAGGATAGAATGTTGAGGTAGAAGACGTTGAGGGCGGAAGGTCCTTGATGATGACAAAAATTCTCTTGAAGCCAGAGAAGGAGGCAGAGAACCCATCCCAAAGAAACAATTTGTTTCAGACTTCTTACAAAATTAAATATAGGGTATGTAAGGTCATAGTGGACAGCGGTAGCACAGATAACCTCGTATCTATAGATATGGTAGAAAAACTAGACCTGGAGACCGTTGTACATCCAAGCCCATACAGAGTTTCATGGCTACAAAAAGGACACCAAGTAAATGTCACTAAGCAATGTTTAGTTGAATTTAAAATAGGAGGATATAAGGATGAAATATTATGTGATGTCATTCCCATGGATGTTTGTCATCTATTGCTGGGTAGACCATGGCAATATGACAGAAACATGGTTCATGATAGGAGAAAGAACACATACACCTTGGAAAAAAATGGTATGACTCACATGTTGCTACCAATTAAGGATAAAGAAGTGAAAACAGAGATGACCAACATTGTACTTCTCATGAGTGGGAAGGAACTTCTTAATGAGGTTAAGAAGAAGGAAGACACACAATTTATTGTATTCAGGAAGCCCAAAATTGTTTTGAACAGTACATGGATAGATGATTTACCAGAAGAAATCCAGAAGTTACTGGAAGAGTTTGTTGATATAGTAGTGGATGAACTACCTTTATCATTGCCACCAATAAGAAGTATAAGCCATCACATCGATCTTATACCTGGATCCAATTTACCAAACAAAGCCGCATACAGGTTGACACCACAGAAAAATGAGGAAGTCAAGAGACAGGTCCAGGACTTAATGGACAAAGGATTGATTCGAGAGAGCTTGAGTCCATGTGTTTTTTAGACAATGCTCAACCCAAAGAAAGATGGAGGTTGGAGGATGTGTACAAAATCAAGAGAAATCAATAAGATTACTATCAGATACAGATTTCCATTACCAAGGATGGATGACTTGATGGATTTCTTGAGTGGAGCAAAGTTTTTTTCAAAGATTGATTTGAAAAGCGGATATCATCAAATTCGAATGAGAGAAGGTGATGAATGGAAGACAACATTCAAGATGAATGAGGGGCTGTATGAATGGCTTGTCATGCCATTTGTCTTAATGAATGCACCCAGTACTTTCATGAGGTTGATGAATGAAGTCCTGAAGGATTTCATAGGGAAATTTTTCATCGTATATCTTGATGATATATTAATTTTCAGCAAGACATAAGCAGAGCACTTAAAGAATTTAGCTACAGTGATGAGGAGGTTACAACAAGAGAAATTGCTGATTAATATAAATAAATCATCGTTTATGAGGAAAAAACTCATTTATTTGGGTTTTGTTATCTCTGCAAATGAGTTGAAGATGGATACCGAAAAAGTAAATGCAATTAAGAATTGGCCATCACTGAAAAGTGTGTTTGAAGTTCGAAGCTTCCATGGTTTAGCAAGTTCCTACAAGAAATTCATCCGAAACTTTAGTGGAATCAGCACACCAATGATGGATATGGTGAAGAAAAGACACAAGTCTTTTCACTGGACAGAGGAAGAAGAGAAGAGTTTCAATTTGCTGAAGAAGAAGATCATTGAACAACCAATTCTGGTTTTGCCGGATTTTAGCAAGTCATTTTAGGTTAAGTGTGATGCGAGTAGATTTGCAATTGGAGCGGTCTTGAGCCAAGACAACAGGCTGATCACATATTTTAGTGAGAAACTGAATGAAGAGAAAATTAAGTACTCAACATATGACAAAGAATTCTATGCAGTCATATAAGCACTGAAGAAATGGAGACATTATTTGGTTCCTAAAGAGTTTGTTTTGTACAGTGATAATCACGCTTTGCAATTCGTGACTCAACAGGAGAAGCTGAACCAAAAGCATGATAAATGGGTTGAATTCATGCAAAATTTTACTTTTGTAACTAAGCATATTTATGGAACTGCTAACAAAGTTGTTGATGCTTTGAGCAAGAAATGTTTTCTTATGTAGGAGTTCAGAGTCAAGACTTTGGGTTTTGATAAACTCAAAGAAATGTATAGGGATGACCCAAATTTTAAGGAGGCATATGAGGCATCTGAGAATCTAGTTCTTAGGGACAGAAGCCAATGGACTCAATACATGATCCAGGATGGATTATTATTCAGGGGCAATCAGCTATGTATTCCAAAATGCTCCATGAGGGAAAAACATAGTGGAGGATTGGCTGAACACTTTGGTCATGATAAGACATTCTCAAAGTTGAATGGCTCATATTTTTGGCCAGGGATGAGGACAGATGTTAAGAAAATTGTGGACAGATGCAGGATTTGTCAGCACACAAAAGAGAAAAGGAAGAACACAGGGTTATATCAGCCATTACCCATACCAGAAAGTCTGTGGAATGCCATGAGCATGGATTTTGTATTGGGACTGCCAAGGACACACAGAGGATATGATTCGATCTTTGTGGTAGTCGATATATTTTCAAAAATGACACATTTCATACCATGCCAGAAAACCAACGACGCAACTCATATTGCAAACCTGTTTTTCAAAGAAGTCGTCAGACTTCACGACTTTCCAAAGAGTATCATTTCTAATTAGGATACAGAGTTCATTGGACATTTCTGGAGGACTTTGTGGAAAAAGCTGGGGACAAGTTTGTCTTTTAGGTCAACATATCATCCTCAGATGGATGGGAAGATAGAAGTCATGAACAAGAGATTGGGAGATTTGTTGAGGATCTTAGTGACTGAACACCACAGTCAGTGGGATCACATTCTTCCATAAGTAGAATTCACTTACAATGATTCACTCAACAGAAGGACAGGGTAGATTCCATTCCAAATAGTATATGGAATGAAACCAAGAGGAGTTTCTAAATTGAAAGATTTGGAACAAGCTGAATTCAGGAGTGCTAGTGCAGAGGACTTTGCAGAAGCAATGAAGGAGCTTCACAGCAAAATTAAGGAGCAGTTGTAGAATTCAAGTCAAGAATACAAGCGCAAAGTAGATCAACACAGGCAAGAACTTCAATTTAAAGTTGGTGATCTGATTCTTGCACATATGAGAAAGGAAAGGTTCCCAAGGTGAACATATAACAAACTAAAGATGAAAAAGATTGGACCATGCAGAGTCATAAATAAATTTGGGACAAACGCATATGAGATTGAATTACTCGATGGGATCGAAATCTCACCGATATTCAATGTTTTGGATTTGTACCCTTACAGAGCTGAAGAAGCAGGAGTAGAAGAAGAACATAAATAAATTCAATGGGAAAAACAAATGCCTGTAGCTGAAAAGCCACAAATGGAAAGCATAATTGACAAAAGGGTTTGTAAAAGGACTAGGAGCAAAGAGTATTTTGAATACTTGGTCAAATGGAAAGGACATCCAGTTGAAGATGCTAGTTGGGAAGATGAAGAAGAAATTCATAAGCATGGACAGACCGTGCAAGAGCTCATGAACAGGAGTTCATGAAAATTTTCAAGTAGGGACTATGATGCAGGAGCATCGTAAGAGGTCAGTCAATCGAGCATGAAGGCAGAAGATAGCTGGAGGAGTGCAACACACATTTTACACATTTTGAAATATTTTTGTAAAATTAATGAAGCGGACATTAATGTGATAGTTGGAGGGGAGCGTACTTACATTTATGTCAAGATATTGTGAATAGACCTTGAGTGTTTCTCTCGTCTATAGTATGTAGAGGCATTTATGCGTAGTTAATGATAGTAGGTAGATTTGAATTGTAGATTAGACAGTTTAGAGAGTAGGAGGGAAAACGGATATAGACACCCTAGCCTTTGTATCATGTTAGTGTTATATCATTAGCAAAATAAGAAGAAGAGAGCTGTAGCAGAGATTTGTAGAGAAGAAACCATGTGCAGGAGTATTTGAGTTAATATATGAATCTTTGACTCAGATTTCATGGTGTTATGATGCTTGTTGTTTACATATGTTGAATGGTATTCTTACGGTTGTTTTGTTCTCTCTGTTATTCCTTTGTTGTTATTGTGTGTTGAATGAATGATTTCATGTTGAATGTATGAAGTCTGAGAGAAAGAGAATGAGCTTCAATTGTTTCTCTTCCTGAAAGAAGTTCATGCAAGGAGTGCAGTGAAATGTCCGCAAGGTGTGCATTGACAAGGGTTTTGAGTCTATCTCAGAAAGCTCAGGAGGGATACCATTGTTCTGATTCCAGCAGAAGTGCAGGTGAAGCACAAAAGTCATGCAAGGTGTGTGCAGGCTAGTTGAAGTCTTATAATTTATTAACTAAGGTTGAAGTGTGAAAGACTGTTGTTGTTGAGAGTGCAAAGAATCAAAGAATCAAATACACAGAAGTATTTGAAAGATTTTTGCAAAGAGAGCGTGCAGGAGTCCTTTCGAGACTTGAGGTTGCAATAGAAATCTCAAGAGGATCAACACCTTTGAAGTATTCAAAGGAATATGGGGAGATAAATCATCGCACAGAAGTTAAGTTTAGTGGAAGGATGCCAAATCAGTTTGGTCAGTGAAGTCATTGAGGATTAAATCGAGCGATCAAAATTCTCCAAGGAGAACTCACAAAGTCACGAGAACCATAGGATCCATAGGGTTTGCAAGGTGGATAAGGGTTAGATGAACCCATTACATTGGTTTCAAGATTCAACATCGATCATTGATTTGTAACTGTCGAGCTGTCAAGATCATTTCGGCAAATCGGGGTTTGTAAGTCTAGAGTGCAAGCCAAATCCCTTGGTCACTCGAACTTCTGAATTGCGAAATGGATTATCATGTGTGAAGATGAGGCGTAGAATTTTTGGCACTTCAAAATTTCGGAGTTCGGCATTTTGAGGTTCCTAACGACAAGGAGTCGGGGCATAGTGGAACGAAAATCCCAAAGTCACGAGTCACGACATGATTTTGGTGTATAATTTCAGGATTTCGACACTTCAGGTGTTGGGAGGCAGAGGAGGCAATGTTTTGGGATCGAGAGTTTCGAACTCTCGGTACCTAGAAGTCTGAAATAACATGGGTTGTCGAATCGAACGAGGGCTTATAGCTGTTGATCCCATGGAAGGCGCCATTTCAGAGTTCAGGGTTTTGAAGTGATAGAGGAATGACTGTGGAAGGGTTGTTCAAGTTCTGAAAGTTGGAAAGCTTGAGTGGACAGGCAGCAAGAATTCACGTGGGAGACAAAGTACAATGGGGAACACAGGTGGCGTGTTTTCATCAATAGGGGAGTCAATCCTCATTGACCATTTCAGAGTTTTGGAGGTTGAAGAGCCGGGAGTCTTGCATCTGGATTCGCAAAATCACAAAGTCCAAAACTCCAAATCAGCAAAAATTCCCATTGGGAAGACAACCTTTGCTGAACACATCAGGGTTTAGCATTTCAGTATTTTCGAAGACAAGAGGTCGAGGTTCTTTTCTCCAGAATTCCTGAAGTAGTGAAATGCGATACAGATGTGGAGGAGGATGCAGCCAAAGATTTCAGTGTTTTGACATTTTAGGTTTCAATGGGTTGAAGAGCTAGAAACTCGACAACAAAAATCGTGAAATCGTGAAACCTGAAGTCCCGATTTGAAAAAATGCGTGATCATATTGTTGGTCAGGAGATTTAGGTTGATGCCTAGTGTTTGATCATGCAGGCATACCTATAAGGACCTATGGAAAACACTGTTGTGTGTGTGTGGGATTCTTTGAGGAGGAATCAAACAATCAATTTGACTCAGGGGCATATTTAGAATGATCCTGCATGGATCTTGGCCCAAGGGTCGGGGGTCTGCGCCACATTTTCTTCGTAGGTGTTGCCAAAAGGGCCGGTAGTTAGGGTTTTGTTGGTGTGTTGTTGTAGAATTGAACCCTGGGTCTGCCCCTGTGCCAACATGTCCATAACCACGTTCTTTGAAGAAATTTGGGCCAATGACACGACCAAGTCTTTGATGATATCCACACATTTGAATTTCCTCTAATCGAAAGAAAAAAGGTCCTTATAGGGCATGGTGATGTCCAAACGCATCTCGTCCATGATCACCTTTGGCATGAGGTTGTGTGACGCACCTGAATCCAACATAGCATTATGCAAGGTCATGTCATGGACCTTGATGCTAACATATAATTAGGGAACGTCCTCAGTATCACTTGTCTCCTCTACGCGCGAACCAAATAAAATAGCAAGGTGATCGTTCTGGACGTTCAAAGTTTTAGGGGTTTCTCTCATTTTTAGCATTTTAATAGTGTGCTCTCGATACTCACCCTTTTTGATAAGTTCGTTGAATGGGATAGAGATTTTAATCTTAGCCATTTCATTCTCAAAGTTATAGGGGTGAGAGACCTTTTCTACCTCTTTACCATGCGTTTCCCGGCTTGTCTCTGGCACTTTCTTCAAGGCATCATCCTTTGACTTTTCCTTTTAATCTCCATCCTTAGTCGGGTTGTCTAGCTTCGGGAGACATGTGGAAGGGGTATCCATCGGAGGTTTCCTTATTGTATTTGTCTGTTGAGGATCGGTAGGTGCCTTCTTGCTCCTAAGGTTGTATTGTTTCTTAAATTGCATGATGGCATTGTGATAACCTTTCCTGAATTCTTTCATTTCCGAGGAGAGTTTGTTGTCCATTTCAAGCATAATATCGTCATTTTCTCTCATGTCTTGATCATGTTATCCCTTCCTCAAAAACACATTTGTGTCCTTGTCATCGCAACAATACATTTGGTCTTGGAACATTTGATAAAAATCCTCGTCTGCATAATTATTTTGAAATGGAGGCCTTGTTTGTTGGTCACCCTGGTCCCTTTGCTCCCTCTGTATGATTTGAGGGACATGACCCCTTCTAAGGTTTTGATTTCTGGTTTGGGGGTCATGTTGTTCTTGGGAAGCAGGTATGTTTCCAATGGACAATATTTCCATCGGTTTCTCCATCATCTTCATCATGAAGTCAAATTTATCATCTGAGGACCTAAATGTCGATGGATGTGCATCCCCTTGGGGTTTCTTATCGCCTCTATTGAATATTTGTTTGATCTTCCCTGATGCCATCAGATTTACCTCTACTTCGATTATGTCACTCATCATGGCTTCTAGATTTTCTTATTTTATTTCTCTCAACATCAAGGAAAAATTGTTGTCAAAGGAATCAGTGTATCACACCTGCGCAACCCCGTGGGGTGGCTAGAATTCTGTGGGAATTAAGTTATAAACCCTCATGAAACGAGCTAAGAATTCTTGCACTATATCCTCCGACACCCTCTTCATATTATCGTACTATGTCAACAACTGTAAGGGGTTCTTCTTGTCTCCCCATCTAGTAATGAAAGACGTATCAAATGAGGTGAAGACTTGAATTACTCAAGCGTGTTTCGATCATTTATTGCTTCTTGCATACATGTTCCTGTTGCATAGTCAGTTGGTGCAAATTAAAATTTTGGTAGATTTTGTTATAAGCTATAGAAGAAAAATATCAAGTTCAGATAAATCACTGATAATGTCTACAAGGGTTTGCAACAAACATCCCAAAAGTCTCATGTTGTGAACCATGAAATTTTGACCCCCTTCATGAGCTTATGATCGCACAAGATGGCCTAAATATTCACCAGTAGATTGAAAGCAATAACTCATCGATCTCGGTGAAATTCAACTGTCTTTTAATTCCCAAACAAGAAGTATGGAAAATCGGTCCCTTCATCCATCGTGGATGAATCAACGAGAAATCAGTGCAATCGTGGATCCTTTATACTACATATGTTGAAGGGGAAATTAATCATAATCCTTTGTGTTCTAGCATTGTCCATCCACATAGATTCATGTGTATTGAATATGGCATTGACCTCCATAAGAGCATAGACCATACCCAAATCTATTTCTCATGATTTTAGTCTCAACTCGACCTCAAAACATAGGAGATACAAAGATAGCAATACAACCCAAACGAAAATCTACCATAGTTAGAGACGCAACACCTCTAATGATCTAATTGAAATTTCAACACAATGATATCGTTATTGGGTTTTTTGATGACCAGATTGGGTTTCTGCAATCGACCTTTGACTAGATCATTCCCACTGAACTGTTTCCTGAGCACGTGATTATGCCTACAATGCTATGACAGCCACCACATGATTTCATATAGACTGGTGCATTCCACTTTGCAGAGAATTATATCAGATCCACATTCCCAAATTCATAAACATTCATGCCATTTACTGATGCATCCTTATTTTGCTGGACGAATTGTTGGATCGTTGGATGGATTGATGCTATAAAATTGTTGCAGTTTGATTTTTCTAGATCTTTTTTTGTGCACAGATATGCCACGTCAAGATCACATAGAAGAGATTCCAAAACTATAGATCTGTAATCGAGATCTTTGGCAACGTTCCTCAATAGCAGGGATGGAATTTTTTATGTATACATACATTTTCAACAGATGGTAGCAACATCATCAACCAAACATCAAAACAGTCAAACACTGGGCATAATCCATGGATATCCATTCACGTCAAAATCGTTGGACTAATGATAAAAAAAATTAGGTTTGTTTCTACGAAATATGATGCAAATTTTGGTGGATATGACCTTGATTTCTGTAAAGGCCTAGATGATTACCCCGTGTTTCTGATGAGAATTTAACAATAGAAAATACTATAAAATCTTCTTCAGATCGATGAGATTGAATCTTTTCTCATCGAAAGTAACATAAAGATTATTGAAATATGGAGGAGGGATATGAATATGAAGTAGAGGGAAGATCTAAACTTGTAGGGATTTGACCCAAAAAATATTGAGAAATTTAACCAACAAGAGGATAAATAAACTTGCAGATGGAGGAACTTAAGTTTCAAAAAAATATCAATCTACAGATCTATAACTTAAGATTAGTGATGGATCCCCCCAAAAAAAAATTCCTTCATAAAATGAAACCATTTTCATACCAATCAAAATCACTGATCGATGTGACGACAGAGTTTTCCAATGGCTTCTTCACTTTAAATATCATCTTCACCAAAACACGCATCACAATCCATGGATCTCAATACTATTAGGCCCTTAAGAACATATGATCTCTAATACTATCAACATTTCTTTACCATGTCTCTGATACCAATTGATAAAATATAGACAAGAATAACAACATGGCGAAAAAAGCTCACTAGCCAACACTTAATGTATTCACTCCAATGTTACCTATTTATAGTACAATGGGTGATGCCACCTCATAGAGAGATTTTCTCTAGATCCTAAAATCATGCATGATGACTAGGCTAGGCAATCTTAACTAACTCATTATTCATCACTTGAGGATATATTACTAATATCCTAAATGAATAATACAAATATAGGTGACAATTTAGACTTAGTGATTGGTAAAGGTAAGTCATAGGCTAACAATGATGCCCTTTCCAAAATTGTTAAAATCCGCACCATGTTTTAGAATACAAGAATTAATTCATGTAATCATGATTCTTCTGCACATTGACAAGAGTCACGTGGACTTTCTCCCTGACCGATTCACATTCTTTGAAGTGTTTCACATTCCTTTCTTTAACATCCTCTGTGTTCCGTGCAACTGTATTATTGTATCATGCACTTCCCTGAGTTGTCTCTTGAGCCACGTCACATTTACCTCGTGGCCTTGTGATGCTAACACTTCAAGGGTATTTGCTTCTAACTATTGTCTTAGGTCCCTTTTTTCCTCGTAAAGCTCAGCGATAGCAAGATGCACTTGTTTCAACTACTGGGACAACTCACAAACATTTGTGCCTTCGACATCTATCCTCCTCGTCTTGCTCCAACTTTCTCGAATTGTACCTTCGATAGGTTCTAGCTGAATGGCGCGCATGAGAAATTCTTCGGTAGCCGTATTTTCACACAGTTCTCTAGGTTCTTCCTTGGCCTACCCCTTCTCCGGGGTATTTGTTATTGGGGGGACAGGGCTTCCAATGTCCTTCCTTCCTGTGCAACCTTTTCCGCTCCAGCCCTCGCATGGTATGATATTATCCTTTCTGCGAGCAGAGGGAAATATCCCTTTGGATCCTTGGGAATTCCCCCTACAAGAAAAAATGAATCCCAGTTGCTTCCCAACCATTCTAACTCCTCAAATACCTGAAATTTAATCAACGAGACATGAGATAGTTTTCTTTTCGGTTGATCAACTTTAGCCCAAACGTTGTCTGCCATATCTTGGAGGCTCTGGTGTAAGAAAAAGGGTAGATTTAATGGTCTCCTTCTCATGAATTGCATCAACAATCTAATGTGATGAAAATGTACTCTGTCAAACCTCCCCTCACAAGTGAAATATTTCCTAATTACTCCAAGGAGTTTCTGAAAAGGTTCTTGCAAATATCTACTCGGAACGCCTATCTCTACCTTCCCGCCTAAATAGTATCGCTTGAAGAAGTCTTCATAGAACCACGCATCCAAGGACATGCCTTTGAACCACTTTTCACCGTGTAGAGGGATCTCTGTCATGGTTGACAAAGTTTCTTCTATTACCTGGACAGTGACACCTACAATCACCACACGGAAACCGTCGAAACTAAGTGTGAATTGCTCAGCTAGTCTCATATTAAATCCTTGGATTTTCCTGCAAAAGGCCATGCACCTGAAATTTTCAAAGGACGCTCTAACCTCCGAATCTTCATTGATCAACATCAATTTTAGGGGCTCGGGCCTAGTGCTTCTGCCACTTTGTGCACCCTTCCTTATATTTTGGGAGGTTTCCATGGTGTAATGCGTATTTGTCATGTGCGTTGTGGATTTGGCACAGGCCCGATGCAACAATATTGATCAGCCTGGACTTGCGAGAAGGACTACAAACAGTGCATGAACTTGGCTGGTGAACAAAATGCATGTAGAAAATCTATAATTTATAACAGAGCAAGCGAGAGGTTGAATCGTTCCTGGGAACCCTGAATTCATGGCAACTAGATGTTTTGCAGCGAACTAGAGATTTACCATAGCACATTTGTGCGATGAGTACACTTCGAGGCATGTGAAGTACAATTGATAAGGGTTGTAGAGAATATGTGATATGAGCGGCATGATTTTTCATTCTTTCACCCTTCATAATGAGTTGATGTTGGTCATTGCACTTGCTGACATGACTTCTATTTAACAACTCACCTCAACCCTTGACACATAAAGACTTCCTTTCTGACAGGACCCGACCCTTTGGGAATAGACTCATTCCATTGACACATGTTTTGACTCTGACATCCCTTTCCGACTCCAAGGGCCAACCGACCACTTTCTCAATTCAACCCCTTTTTTGTTCGGTACCTAACTTCGCATGCTTTGATAGATGGGTCGTGACTCGACTAAGACCGACTCTTATTCAAAAATAAAAATGATGGTGCTAACACCTCTAATGTACAAAATACTCCTAATCCAACTCCTTCCCCCGGTAAAACCTATGAAGTTAATTCGGTTCAATCTACACCTATCGGTAAAAATAAAAATAAAAAGAAAGGGAAGGGTAGGAATAAGTAGGACAAAAATAATAATCAACAATTTGAGAAACCCAAAACACAACCTGAAGATGACAAGGATAAACGTAAATTTTTTTATCCTTTCCTTATGTGTGGTGAGGATCATTATACGAAATATTGTCCATGACGTGCTAAGGTTACTAAGTTCCTACAAGAGACCGAGACACCTCCTACATCCTCCATCTTGTCACAATCGTTTCCTTCTCAGCAGTAGGCCTAATTGGTCATTCATGACCAACCTTCTCCCTCTACCACTTCTTATGTACTTATGAGTACTGGTGACTCAAAGAACAACAAATTTGTAGTTGCAACTCAAGCCAAATATTATTCTCTTTTGAAAGAGAAAGTTGATGATTTACCACCTTCGTTGGTTCAACCTCCTCCATGAACTTCACCTCTAAATGGTCCTCTTCATCTCGAACACATGTGCTTAGATACAGTTCTTAGTCCTCCTCCCAAGGGCATTTTTCAAAAGTCCTCATTCAATCCTCATGCACGTGCTGCCAAAAAATATAGTATTGTAGAAGACTTTGTGCAAGCACCCTCTGCAATGTTGGCTCTCAAAGTCCTTCAAAGTTGTCCTACTCAAAAAAATTCATTGTTAAAGGCTATTGGTGGAACTGATCCAACCGATACTAATTTAATAATATTTGACTTGGAAGATCATATTCCAAGGCTTCCTCCTCAATTAGCATTTCAGATCCAAGTTTTTGTGGAAGAAAAGAATATTTGTTGAACCATTATTGATGAAGGAGCCTCGACTTGCATCATGTCCATCACTTTTTGGAAAGATATTGGTTGTCCTACCCTTACTGAGTCACACAATACTCTTAAATATTTTAATGGTACAAGGTTTAAACCGTATGGTGTTCTTCCTTCATTGTCTATTATGTTAGAAGGTAAGGTGGTTAATGTTGAGGTTGAGGTCTTTGATGCACCTATCATTTACAACCTTCTACTTGGCCATAGCTGGATTGATTCCATGCAAGTAGTTTTTTCTACTCTTTTATGTGTGTTACATTTCCCACAAGAAGGAAAATTCATTATTGTTGATCAACTAGTCTTCTTTAATTTTGATTTGCATACTAGAAACACACCTTTTATTTCGAAAACACCTCCCAGTTATGAGAATGTCAACGTGGGTCTTTTAAAATATTTAACCTTGATCGGTACATTTTCTATTCCGCCACTCGATATTCCTCCGCCTTTTGTCACCTCGATTAACATGATATCAACCTCTGTTCATGAAACCCCTGAGTCTTATGACCCATGGATAGTACCTAGCTCTGGTGATTGTCTTTTTTATGGTGAACAAATTCCTTTAGGTCTGGTAGAATCATCTTATCAATCTATTCAATCAAAAACTCCTTCTCCTCCTTCTTTTAGTGATACATCTCCTGATTCGTTCCATGTGATATTTCCTACCGATGAGATGATCATGAAGGTCATGTCTATGGAAGATACTCCATGGGACGATGGGCATCATCATTCTATTCTCCTCCTAGAACATGAGACCATAAGGAGTTACCAACGAATTTTGACTCCGTCTACCGTTGTTATTTCTTTTGTTCCTGAGTCGACACATGATGTTTTGTATGATGGGAACTTGAGTAATATTTCATCTATCGTTCCTCTTGACATATCGATTAAATCTAGAGTCATGGAAAATGTTCATATCAGTTCCTCATGTTCTACTGATGAGGTCCTCACTTATAAAGCTCTTTTCCAAGAATTGTGTGATGTTTTTACCTGGAGTTATGAACAAATGCCTGGTATTGATCCTGATATTGTTTTGCATGAGATTAATACTTACTTGGATGCTAAAACCATTCGGAAAAGACTTCACCCAGTAAATTAAACTCGAAGTTGAAAAACTTCTTAAATTTGGGTTCGTTTATCGTGTGGCTTTGACCGATTGGGTGTCTAATCTTGTTCTAGTTAACAAAAAACAAGGCATGATCCGCGTTTGTGTAGATTATAGGGATATAAACAAAGCTTGTCCCAAAGACAATTATCCAACCCCTTTCATTGACCAAATTGTTGATGACTGTGACAGGAGTGAAATCTTATCCTTGATGGATGATTTCTATGGCTATAATCAAATCAATATTTTTCCTGTAGATCAACATAAAACTGCTTTTATTTTCCCTTGGGGAACCTTCGCATACTGGAAACTACCTTTTAGTCTCAAAAATTTTGGTGCAAATTTTCAACGCACTATGTCTTAAGATTTTAACAACATTAAGAACATCATACAAGCCTATCTAGATGATCTATCGATGCATTTTATGCGTCATCAAGATCACCTGACACATCTATAGGCTATTTTCCTACATTGTTTTTATTATCGCATACATTTGAGTCCACACAAATGTGTTTTTTGTGTGGAATCTGGATGACTTCTTGGTTTTATCATGTCTATGCATGGGATTGGGGTACACTCCTTGAGGGTTGAGGCTATTCTCAATTTACCTCCTCCTTCCACACCATGCCAACTCCAAAGTTTGCAAGGGAAGGAATTGTTTTTACGTCAATTCATTCCCAACTACGTTGAATTAACGAAAGGATTTACTCGTCTTATCAAGAAAGGTTGTGATTTTGTATGGGATGATACTTCCAACAAATCCTTTGAAGCTTTGAAACTCACCTTAACGCATACACCACTATTGTTTCTACCTGATTATAGTCGATATTATTTCCTATACCTGGCTACTTTAGACTCTACCATTGATATGGTTCTAGTCCAAGAGGATGATTCACATGACAAACATGTTATATACTATTTGAGTTAGATTCTCACAACTACCAAAACCAAATATTTACATGTGGAGAAATTGGCCTTGGAAGTTGTTCAGGATGTTCGACATTTTCATCACTACATGTTATTACACAGAACCACAATCATTTCGGATTGCAACCCCATGCAACACATCCTTACTCAAAAATTGTTGGGGGGAAAGTACTCTAAATGGATAGTTATTCTCCAGGAGTTTGATTTGGAGTTTGAACGTGCCAAGTCAAATAATTATTTTATTTTTTTTCTGAATGCATATGTGACCTTCCCTCTACTAAAACAGAAATTGTGGTAGAGGATTCCTTACCTGACGAATCTCTCTTTCTGATCAATTATGACAACATATGGTACGAAGATATTATCATCTTATCTCTAGACCCAAAATCTCTAGCCTGATCTTTCTAGTACATATCATCGTCGTATCTAATATCAAGCCAATCAATACATTATCCTTGGTGATACCCTTTACCGCCATGGTATTGATTCCATATTTCGACGATGTCTCACCTACGATGAAGCTGAGAAATATTTGAATGACTGTCACTATGGAGCATGTGGCAGTCATATCTCGGGGTATGCCACTACCCAAAAGATCTTACGAACTAGTTATTTCTGGCATTCATTGTTTAAGGATTGCATTATTGTCGTCCAAAAATTCCACACTTGTCAAACCTACAACAATAAGATCTGATCTCACCCCGCTCCTCTTCACCCTATAGTTTTCGTCAGTCCATTCGATAAATGGGGTATTAACTTCATGACATGTAACCCTCACTCGACCGGGGGGCATGGATACATTATTATAGTTGTGGATTATTTCACTAAGTGGGCTGATTCGATGCCTACATTTGATAATATTAGGAAAACTAGAACGTTATTCCTATTCAATCATGTCGTTACTAGATTTGGTGTCCCTCAAGAAATCGGCACTGATCACGGTAATCATTTTCGCAAATTCATGATGTCTAATTTTACTGAGAAGTTGGGTCTTTGACATGAAAACTCAACCCCCTATTATCCATAGGCCAATGGTTAGGTTGAAGCAATCAACAAAGTTCTCACTACTATGCTTCGACGGATGGTAGGAATTCACAAGTCAAATTGGCGCACAATGTTGTTCTCAGCATTGTGGGCCTATCGAACATCCATTGAGTCTGTTATGGGGTTCACACCTTTCCAGTTAGTATACGGTATTGAAGCAATTTTTTCGATTGAATGTGAAATCCCATCTTTGAAACTAGTTGTCGAACTTCTCCCTAACACCTCAGCCAAAGAGGAACATCTTTTGTATTTGATGCAATTAGACGAAACCCATCGTGATGCTTCCATAGTCATTGAAACTTAGAAAAATCATGTCAAAGCCTAATATGAAAAGCATGTCAAAACATGTGTATTTTCTGAAGGTGATCTAGTTCTTCTTTACGAACAATATCGTGACTTACTAGGGGCTAGTAAATTCGAGCCCATGTGGCGGGGTCCTTATATTGTAAAATGAGTGTTGGAGAAAGGGGATTATGAGATGGTAGATTATGATGGAATTCCTTTGAGGGAACCCATAAATGGAATTTACTTGAAGAAGTATTATGCTTAAAATCATTTTTTCATGAGTGTTATGTATTTTTAATGTATCATACTCTTGTGTGATTTTTTTCATTTTTGGTTCCACCTTTCGGCTACTTACCTTGCATTGTGCTTGGTTTCCATATGTCGGTTTCTTCACTACCCTATATCGGGTTCGCTGATGGTGCTAGTCGCACTACTCAAAACTTAGCATCTATTGCTTGGGAAATCTATGCACCTATAAATGAATTGATCAGTCTACATGGTGTTTGCCTTGGTCATGCAACTAATAATATTGGAGAATACATTGCAGTTATTGAGTTGTAACTGATGTCGTTTCACCTAGAATCCATCATCTTATTGTGTGAATTGATTCACAATTAGTAGTAATACAGTTGAGTAACATTTATTCCAACCGAAGTCCTACTTTGTTACAGGTATATTTATGAATTGACCTCTTGGAACGATATTTTGATTACATTGAATATCAACATTCCTAGATGTGTAAATACATTGATGGATGCATTGGATAATTATGTGTTAGACAAACATTTGAGACATTTATAAATCCAATCACACTTTTAAAAAAAACAAGTAATCTGGTAGGAACTTTATATGTATAACGATAAAATTTTACAAGACATGTTTTGTTCAAAGACCAAAATATCAAAAATGTGAAGCTCATGGCTTCATGTACAAAAGGCATCAAGAATGTTTCTTTCTATAACAAGTGACTTCCTATTATACTCTATGGATCAGTCGACCAATAGATGTGGATATTCCCACTGTGTGGCATTGGTAGTGCCTAGGAATCTCATCCACAGTAGCGTCAGGGACATGCATGGTCATTCCCTCCAGGTTTCATTCTATAGCCTCGAGATCTGCGGCAACCACTTCTGCTACAACACCTCTCTCTCTGCACCTCTGGATGGGAGATTATCCCAACGGATGATAAGGCCCCACATCTTCATTGATGAGAGCACTCGATTAGTCATCGGATAAATAACACAAAAAATATTTTATATCATTAAAATAACAAAAACATTATATAAACAAAAATTTCCTTATTACCTATGTCACCCCACTAGGACCCATCAAGAAGAGCTAGATCTGGACCTTCGTGGAAATCTACCCTAGCATATGCATAATCTTCTACCATGAGCATCTGATTCCTCGGTCATTGAAAGAAGACATTGCCATACTTGATGATGGGAACACCACTGTGTCGAGCCATAAGATCTACCCACCTCTTCATTTGTGGATCCTATGGAGTAGGTATACCCCACTCCACCTACAGACGTAGGATAGGAACCCTTTTGAGAAAGAAGGACACCAAAATTGAGCCATATCCAAATTTCTTTAACCGACCGTTTCAACACTTGGTAATTTCTTTCTTCGTGATTTTTAGGACCTCCTCACACCAGTTGAAGACCCTGGGCTCCATGCATTCTATTTCATACTGAAAATGGATCTGCAAATCCATATGGGAATTTGCAGTCCCTTCCATGTGAGTAATAGTGTAAAGGATAGTCTGCAAAGGAAAATATCGGACATCCTTGATAACTACCTTTCCACTGTGTTTCTCAGTACCTGGCACACAATGATGGAGGATGTAGTAATCTGTAGGCTAACCTGCACCCATGCTACTTGTAAGTGACACCCATGAACCACGACGAGATAGCCCTGTCAGGAAATAGATATCCTCTATATATATTGTGAGTGTGTGAACACCCACATTAAATGGTTTCTCATTCACATCTTAAATGTGAACCAAGTACTCTAATATTATTGTTTTCAAATTTCTATGGTGAGGGATTTCAAATTCATTTGCCAGAGAATCCACCGTTGGTGTCATTTTTTCATCGACGTTTCGAATCCGGATCGGGATTCATCATCAGGACTAATCGTCAATTTAGAGAGCTGGCTGATCTTCGTTATTAATAGTGTATATGTAGGACAATAAATAGGATAACTAGGTCGGCTAAATGTAACCCTAATTCGGAGATAATTAAAATAAATTAATTATTAATAAGTTTAAACGTATCTTTGAATAGTGAATAATATAAATAATTAAATTTTTTTAATAAATATAAATAATTGAAAATTTTTAGGGTTAGAAGGAGTTTAATTATATTATATTACTTAATAGTATTTTGTTTTACATATTAATTTTTATTAGAGCTTAAGGAATTAATAAATTAAGATGATTTCTAATGTTTTGTTTAAAGGTTTTTAAAAATTGGTAATTAATCATGATTAGTGATAATTTACTAATATATCATGAGTGATTATCTCTAAATAGGTATAAAGTTCTAGGGTTTTGTAGTATTTGTTTTGTAGTGTTTTTATTTATAATCTAAATCTAAAGATAATTGGTAATAATAATTAATATAACATAAGTGAAATGTATATAGGTCTAGGGTTTCCAATGGTTTGTTTTAAAAAGTTTTTAAATTGTTAAGTAAATTAAATCTAGGGTTAACGTTGGATTGAATTTTATCTTATTATATTAATTGTTTAATCTTTATAACTGAATGTATAACTCTATTAGATATTATAGGGGTTGATATATGCTCATCATCTTTGATGTGGTTTCACTTTTTACCAAGATCACATTAAATGAGGCCATTCAAGTTATAAATGAGGTTGCAGACCCTCAAACAGCCAAACTAGTAGAAGTTTGTCTTAAATCAACCTTCTTCAGCTTCCAAGGAGAGTTCTTTGAACA
>JZKD02S1836682.1:561634-578606 GCA_000966675.3 Picea glauca
CAGTAAAAGTAAAGACCATCAGTCACACATAAAGTACACACAGAGACAGATTTTCACGAGGAAACCCATAAAGGGAGAAAACCTCTTCTTCTTCGAAATGATAGGCAATCTTTTTAAGCTCTGTACATCATTTACAATTGAGAACCAACTCAATGTGAGGCTTCTACCTCTGTTTTACAAGCTACAACTTGTTTGAGAGCACCAACTCTCTGGTTTCTCTAGCACCCACTAGAAGGAAGCACCAACTCCCTAAATGTTCCAGCACTAACTGGATGGAAGCACCAACTTCCAAAATGTTCCAGCACCAACTGGATGGAAGCACCAACTTCCAGTTACACAGGCTCCAACCTATATAATAGAGAACACTTGTTCTCCCTAGCACCACCCTGCCACCCTTATTTCTCTGGCTGCAACCAGATGGAAGCAACAAATTCCTGTGTTCAAGCTCCCACTTGAACCTCTGAGGACAACAGTCCTCCCGAGCACCTCCCAACCACCCTTGAATATCAAAATAATGAATACACAGACAATTTCCCAGATAAATCAATTATTACCTTCCTTTCTCTGTTCTGTAAGGCTAATCTTCAACAAACTGTTCGACAATTCTTCTCTTCTTCTATTTGTTTAGCAAGTCTTCTCTACATCAACTTTTTCTGTCATTTTGCTTTACTTCTGCTCTGTCAATCATTCTGCTCTACTTCTACTCTGTCTATCATTCTGCTCTGCTTCTACTCTACTTTTCATCTCCCTCTACACATTTGCTCCATTTCATGCTATGTCTCTTCTCCTTTTATTTTTCTTACTGTTTATTCATTTTCACTTTAGAATAGCCAACCTTCCACAATCTGTCTCATCTTATTTTATGCATACCTCACCGATGGTTTCACTTCTCCTTCCCTCAACCGAAACAAGAACACATTTCCTAGCAACTGAAACGCTAACCGATCTGTCATCATGAGTCTGTTTTGATAACAAAATCCAAACTCAGTAGTTAATTGTGAGAGAGCACAATAACCCTTCGATCAATACTTGATCCAACGGTTCAGATCCAATCAGGATTTCCCACATCATGATTTCGGGATTCTTGGCGATCAGAGTTTTTATCACTTACAAATCCTGATCCCCGAAACTCCGATAAGAAGTTAAATCAATGGTCCAGATCACTTCTTATCCAATGGCTGTGAATAAATCAGGAAATCACATATCATGATTTCGGAGTTCTTGATGTCAAGAGATTTTGGCATTTCAAAATCGCGATCCCCGATACTCCGACAGTGACTAGAATTAACGGTCCAGATCACTTCTATCTTTAATGGCTGCGATTAGATCGCAAAATCGCATATCATGATTTCGGAGTTCTTGATGTCAATAGATTTTGGCATTTCAAAATCCCGATCCCCAATACTCCGATACGAGCTGTGATCAATGGTCCTGATCATTTCTGGATTTGACGGTCCAGATTCACTTGTGATTTCACATTTCGCAAAATCGGGATTCCTGATGTCAAGTGACTTTGTCATTTCAAAGTCTCGATCCCTGACACCTCTCCATTCACTGGAATCAACGGTTCAGATTTAAACTTAATCTGACGGCTCAGATTACATTGTGATATCGCATATCATGAAATTGGCATTTCTGATGTCAAGTGACTTTATCATTTCAAAGTCCCGATCCCTGATACTCTGCTAATGTCACAAATGGTTTGACATGTGTTAAATACTGCCACATGTCACTCTGATTCGTGAATTACATGTGCCTGAAGTGTTGAATCTGCCTGACACCTGTCATTACCTGGTTGTGCCATGTGTCCTTAGCTGACGTGGTCTGCTGTCGTGAGTTAGATCAACGGTCTAGATCACATGTTGATCTGACTGTTCAGGTTCAGTCGGGATTTCTTTCATCGCGATTTCGAGGTTTCTGTTGTAATTGATCATGGGACTCATGAAACTCCGATTCCTGATTCTCCGATGAAGAAAATCAATGGTCCAGATCTCATTCTTGCTTTAATGGTTGTGATTAAATCGTGAAATCGCACATCGTGATTTCTAGGTTCTTGTTGTCAAGTGAATTGGAAATTTCAAAGTCTCGATCCCCGATTCTCCGATGAAGCCTTCTGTCGAGCTTCTCCCGGTGGTGCTCGATCGCTGCCACGCGTCCACACGAATGGACGGTCCAGATCTCGTTGGGATTTCACGACTGCTGCTGTCCCAATGCACATGGCCTCAAGAACTCTGATTTTTCGATGGCCGATATCACGATGTCTGTCGGGACTTCTCTTCTTGCTCCCGAGGCTTATCTCCCTTGCAGCTTCTGCAGATCCGATGGCTGACGATTATTTGCTTCCGATCTGACGGCTCAGATCCTCTCTCCAACAAGGACTGTAAACTATGGTCCAGATTCATTTTGGATTCAATGGTTACGATTGAACCGTGATCTTGTTGCAATCTGTCTTATACAAACCCATCAATGACAACAACCATTCGCTGTCTGCAAACTTGCCATCAATGACAATAACCATCAACACGCATTCGTTGCTTGTTCAATATTTGCCAACACACCTTGAGGCAGTGTTTGAATGTGTGGTTTCACCTAGAGATATTATATTAAATAATATCATGACCCCTGCAAACATAAGTGGATAAAATCTCACCCCCATTTCCTCCAAATTTTTAACCCCTGAGGTGTAGAAAATTTGGTGATGGAGTGTATTTTTAAGGCACTATGTTATGTCAAGTCACCAGTTCAAAACCCTCAACTATCCTTGTGTTCTGCATGAGGGGACGTTTTGGCATGCTTGGGGTTATAGTGGTAGTATTAATATAACAGAACCATGCATCAAATGAGTACGTTCCCAACTAGTAGTTGATTTCCCTAGTCAACAAAAAAAAATTGATTTAAAATATATTTCTCTATAACATTTCCATTTAAACTCACCAGTAAAATATATTTAACCACATGTAAATCTAAGAGCGTAACTTTATACCATAAAAAAATAAAAACAAAACAATTGGAATTTAWGGTTTTTTAARMTTTKATATATCTCTTCCACCATGTTGATAGTATGAAAAGGAACAATTGGAATTTATATTTTCTAGATTTGATATATCTCTTACCCATCATGATAGTATGAAATGGCGTGTTTGAATTTTGAAAATGAAAAATGTTATAATGGATAGTTTGATACTTTTGGATAATGAAATCAATAGTCATTAACCACTAACGTAGTGCATATTCAAGAACATTAATGATGGAGTTCACCTCATTGATCTTTTACAAAGTTGTCCCCTACCATTGATTGAATGAAAACTTAGTTTTCCATCTTTTTGAAAATGAAAAAATTGATCCATAAACTTATAAACTAATAAGTCAGTAGTCATTAAAAATCCATGTGGAATATGTAAATTTTGAACGATGTGTTGAGGGGGTTGCATTCCCAATGCTCAACAATAGGGATTAAACCCAAGAATGAGGCCCAATAAGACTCCTCCCTATTTACTGTGGATTAATCCTATGGTTTAATGGTCCAATAACCATTTCATAGGATTGAAGAGTTGTTTATTATGCTCTTTTATATATTTTATCGGACTAATCGGTAGGTGCGGACACTAATAGATCTCCCTAGATCCACCTAGATCTAGAACAAAACATGACAAGACATGACTCTTTCCCTAAGTTGTAATCATTGAATCTACTAATAGGAAGGAATAAGTAGCATACCTTTATATCACTTCCTTAGGTCTCTGTTGTTCTCGCTTCACTCTGGTGCTCTCATGTGGTCAAGTCCAAGACAACACAAACCAACCAAAGTGAAGATAGCAAAATGTATTCAACGTCAAATTATGCATATGATCAAGGAATTACACAATAAAGTAAGAGTGACTTTATGGGAATGGGACATGTCGTTGTATCATATTAATTGAAAGTAGAAGATACAACCCGATCACCTTTAGTGACCCTTGGTTCCAACACACACACTTTCTCTGTGCTTGCATGAAGAAGATCCAATTCCTCTTGATAGACCAACTAGAGTCTTCAAGCCTCTATCCAAGCAGGGTTCTTCACACAATTCTTTCACCAATTCTTCATTCAATCTTGCTTAACCTTTTCCATGAGAAACCTTTCAATATATAGGAGAAGGAGAGATGGTTACATGGATGAGGATGATCCCATCAAATCTAAGAAGTCAGTAAAATAACAACCATACGAATGCCAACTCATTTTCTAGAAGACTCCCTTCTAGAACCCTCGAGACCTCTTCTCCTTTCCAATCTTAAAAACAGGTTTGCACCCTGTGTATGGAGAAAATTGTGAGAAGTTCACACCCTAAGTGTAGGTGGCCTATGAGAATGAGGGATTCTCGCACCCTAGGCCATAAGCAGCTTGCAGACTCACTTTAAAAATATGTTTTTGGAAGGAGACAAGAGCCACTTTTCTCATGCAAAAATTCCTTGTTGGGAGCCTGAATACACCATTGTTAAGACATCACCAGAGTGACCAAAATCATGTGTAACAGAATTCCCCCCAAATTATAAGGCTAGAATCTTTGACAGGCGAAATACTTTGTAAATTGCGTGTGTGTGTCAGAAACCAGGAGTGCACCTAATCGGAAACCTGCAAACAACCAAGCATCTGCAGAATATAATACCAGTTTTGAGGTAGGCATTCCCATACTCAGATCACAAACAGATGGCATCATGACCGTAGGTCATGGCCAACAATCATACATCGTGGATCCATGCCGTCAAATATACTTCATAGCCACCAGGAATACACTGTGGATCTATGCGAGAAGACTCAAATTAAGATGACATAGCCACATGACATACAAAGTGGATCTATGTGTCAACAAATCATACATATTCCATCACATCACAGATAAAAAATATGAGACCCAGGGTCTTCAATCTTGTCACCTGAAAGTACAAATCTAGCCATATGATTACATGTGTTGAAGTTGAACATGGTTATAGAAACCACTTGATTACCGGTCATTGATGAAACCGTTAACAAGTGCGAGGGAAATCACCATTAATGTCAATGACTTCCAAGGTACAGTAGTACAATCCAATGAATGTGAATAAATGAGCTGAGGTCAAACATTCAACAGAATCTCATGATCAGGGCTCAATGATGAAAACCCACTGTCGAAAGTGAGAGAACCTTCCATTGAGGCATGCAAGTTCCGAGGTACCAAATAATTTCTAAGTCTTGTTTCTGGATAATGAGATTGAGTCGACGGAACAAGACTTGTCATAGGAGGGCCTTGATGTATCCCCCATCAATGACACGAAATAAGTAACAAATTTTGAAGGTGAAATAGAGTATGAATATAGATGGAAATGGACACAGGGAAAGCCGGCTTGGTAAGAATGGACAATTGTAGATGGTCGACTCAATAGAGGTTTTGGATGAACTTCTCTTGAACATATGAATGACACGACCAAGGATTTGGCAACACTAACTCAGAGACAACTCAGGATATGACCTTGTAGCAAGTCGAATGAGAGACAAATGGATTTCCCAAACTGACTTCAAATAATGAATAGGGGGTGTCATGTTCAACAGCGACACTTACTGCCAAAAAATATAAATACGAAAACACATCCCTTTCCCAAATTTTCCCCTGCCATTTCTAGTGAGTACCTCTTTATTTTTACGCAAGCTTGAGGAGGATAACATATTCTTCTTGATGTAAGCTCATCCTTCGGACGAGTCCCTCAGAGTATGTTTAATGAACCCTATGAAGGAGTGGTTCGGTCTCATTATGGGTCTTTCGATGTTTGTTTAATGAGTCCAACGATAGAAAACTTGAAGGTTTTTCATGATTATAGAGTCTGGAAAAACACTTAAAAGAGAAATCTCTCAGTTCCTTTTTCGTCAAGTAGTCTGATGAGACCGAAAAAGAGATAAATTATCGCCCAACAGACGCTTTCTTCAAATAATTTAACATAACAATATCATTCATATAACCTTTATGAGCCCGAAAAAGTGATAAAAGTATGCTTGATTACGTTCTCATGTAATTTCAAGCGTGAGAACGAACAAAGACTAAGCTCAAGGTTTTGTCTAAAAACCATAAAAAATAGTTATGCATGCGATGAAAAAAAAGAAAACAGTTGTACTCCTTCGTGTGGACTTCAAAGTCATTATATCTGCAAAAAGTCACACTCATAGGGCTATTAGGTATTAGGTTTGATGGACAAAACAATATAAAAATCAACAAAAATGGTAAAAATTAAATAAATATTGGTAAAAAGGGATTTTACCATTTTCATTGTGATTTTTCCAAGAAATTTGCCGAAAACCTCTCTTTTTACCTAAATTTTCATTGCTCGATTGCGAGAGGCATAGGTGACCATTTGGCGAACCGTCTCCGTCAACGAGGTAGGCTCTTGATCTCCTATATTTTCCATGGTTTAGTTTTTATTTTCATTGGCAATTTTCAAGGTTCTGGATTTGTTTTAGGGCCAAAAATTGTGCCCGAGCGTTCTCGTAGGCTAGTCATATAGGACCTGTGAGAATGCATGATTCTTGCAGGAGACCTCAAAGGCACCTACGAGAATCTCGCACTATGCTAAAGGGGCACCTGCGAGGGCCGAAAAATGAAATTTCACTTTGATTTTTGCTCAATAAAAAATATGTCAAGGTTTCAAGTGAGTTGTTGACTCTCTTCTTATGGTTCTTGTGCAGGCATTTGACCATCATGATGCTGGAGTGGCGAGAAATATAACATGAAGAGGAATGTTCCATTTTCAGGAATGACCCGGGTACCGTTGCTACCCTCTGAGACTATGGTCTCTTAAAATTATTTCAGATTCCAGGCCCAAATCAGATTGTTGGAGTACCTAGTTCATATGTGGGATGTGGACCAACAGTTGTTTCACGTGGGATTCCACACCTTGACCCTAGATATCGAGGATATCTACTTTTTGACAGGGTTATCACAGTGTGGGTACCACGCTATCTTGACTGGTATCCGAGGTGGTGGACTCCCTATGAGTGAGTATTGTCATCAGTACTATGTCCCAGAGGCAGAAAGAAGAAAAGGTAAAGTGGCTATTTGGGGGGTCCAAGATTTGACCCCGCGAACCATATTGTTCACTATATCACACATGTCTGGGAGTGTAGCTCCACATATGGCTCTCCAGAGATATCTCTAATATGCCATAGAGTGCACAGAGCCACGAGTCTTCAACTGGTCGGATGCAGTTTCCGCAATATGAAGAGGCAGTTGACAAAATGCAGGAAGGGTGACCTGAAGTAGTTTGGGTATGGATCACTTTTGGTGTCCTTCTTTCTTGAGAGGGTTCCATTACTGATATTACAGGTTGAGTGGGGTTTACCAACCCCACAGGATCTGAGGATGTTGAGGTGGTGCAACCTCGTGGGCCGACACGTAGCTGGGCCTATCATCAAATACAATGATTCATTCTTTGACTGGTTGTAGCCATAGATGATGATGGTTGATGACTATGCCTATGTCGGATTGGACTTTCGAGGGGATCCATATTTAGCACTACCTGAGGATTCTTAGTGGGGTGACCTAGGTAAGAAGTACACATTTTGTTCTTTTAAATGTTTTTGTGATTTTTATCATATAAAATGTTTTTATGTTTGTCCAAGAAATGATCAAAAATATCTTTTTGATGAAATAGATGTGGGGCTATACCGACCTCCAGGCACGTCTCCTATTCAGGGACGAGGAGAGGCAGCTCCAGTGGCGTGATGGGATGCTGAAGACTATGAGGCAGTGGAGAAAAACTTGGAGGGGTTGACTACTGACATTCCATACATGACTATCAGAGAGATCCCTCAGCATTATTAGTGCCATACTGTGGGCGTGTCAGAGTCTATTGGCCAACTGCTTCGTAGGGTTTCCCAGGAAGTCGTGTGTTATCACGAGCGTCACCCATGACGTTACTTTTTAGAAGCTATGAGCTTCAGATTTTGAAATTTTGGTCCTTGGACAGAAACGTTTTGTAAAAAATTTCGATCGTTATATACATATATATGGATTCTACCAGCTTATCTTGTGTTGTGTGATACATGTGATGTGATTGATTTATAAATGGCCCAAATTTCTGTCTAATACATAGTTAGCTAATGCATCAGTTAATGTATTTAGACATCTAGGAATATGTTGATACTCAATATATTCAAAATAACGTTCCAAGAGGCAAATTCGTAAATATACCCGTAATAAAGTAGGACTTCGAATAGCATAGACATTACTTAACTGTAGTACTACTATATGCGAATCAAGTCGTATGACCAAGTGACAAATACCGAGAAAAATAGCATCAATCAACAATTCGATAACGATACTATACTCTGCATTATTGTTGGTCACACGGCCGAGACACACACCTCGTAGAGTGATAAGTTTGTTTGTAGGGGCGTAAATTGCCCAAGCAACAGAAGCAAGGTTCTAAGTACTACAACTAGCGTCATCAGCAAAACCAATGTGGGGTAGCGAAGACTCTGACATATGGAAACCAAACACAACGCAACATAAGGGCAGAGACCAGATAACAAAAAGCATACTACAGTAACACACAAGAAGTATGATACAATAAAATACAAGTACTCATGCACATGTGATCTTAGGCATAGTACTTCTTTAAGTACAACCCATTTCTGTGTTCACTCGAAGGGATACCATCGTAATCTACTAACTCATAAGTTCCTTTCTCCAAAACTCATCTAACGATGTAAGGACCTCGCCACATAGCCTCAAGTTTTCCAACTCCTAGCATATCCCGATCTTGTTCGTAAAGGAGAACCAGATCACCTTCAGAGAAAATGCGAGGCTTGACATGTTTTTCATATTGGGCTTTGACGCATTTCTTTTGGGCTTCTATGACTAGGGTGGCATCGTGTCAAGTTTCGTCTAATCGCATGAGATACAACAGACGTTCTTCTTCAACAGAAGTGTTTGGTAGGAGTTCAACAGCTAGTTTTAGGGAGGGTATCTCGCATTCAATCAGAAGTATGGCTTCTAGAAAATAGACTAACCAGAATGGTGTAAACCTAGTAGCAGATTTAACAGATGTCCGGTAAGCCCACAATGTTGAAAACAACATCATGTGCCAACTCGTTTTGTGAATCCCTATCATTCGTTGAAGCATGGTTATGAGGACTTTGTTAATTGCTTCAACTTGGCCATTTTCTTGTGGGTAATAGGGTGTTGAGTTTTCATGGCGAAGACCCAACTTTTCAGTGAGTTCGGACATCATGAAGTTTCTAAAGTGGCTACCATGATCGATGACGATAGCCTAAGGAACACAAAAATGAGCTATGATGTGATTGAATATAAATAATGTTGCGGTCTTTCCGGTGTTGTCAAATGTCAGCATCGCCTCGGCCCATTTCGTAAAATAGTCTACGGCTACAATAATGTATCCATGCCCCCCGACTGAGTGAGGGTGACATGTCATGAAATCGATACCCCATTTTTCAAAAGGACCAATGGAGACCACATGGTGAAGAGGAGCGGGATGTGATCGTACTTTATGGTTATAGGTCTGACAGGCATGGCATTTTTGGATGACAATTATACAATCGTTAAATAAAGAGGGCCAAAAATACCCAGCTCACAAGATCTTCTGGGCAGTAGCATACCTAGACATGTGACCACCACAGGATCCAAAATTGCAGTCATTTATGGCTTTCTCGGCTTCATCAAATGTGAGGCAGCATCAAAAAACTGAGTCAATCCCACAACGATAAAGAGCATCACCAAGGATAATATACTGACGGGCTTGGTAGCATATTCGATGGTAGTTAGTACTAGAAAAATTGGGTTGAAAAGTCTGGGCTTGGAGATATATGATGATATCTCTGTACCAAAGATCATCGGAACTAATCAGGAAAAGGGATTCATCAGGTAATGAATCGACTACTACATTTTCCATCTCAAAGTAGGGAAAGTCACATATCAGCTTGGAAAACACTAAGGATTTCTTGGAATTAGCATGTTCGAATTCTAAGTCAAACTCCTGGAGTATCATGATCCATTTGGAGTATTTTCCCCCTAGCAATTGACGTGTGAGAATGTGTTGCATAAGGTTGCAGTTAGAAATTACCGTAGTTTTGCGAGAGAGGATATAGTGCCAGAAATGTTGAAATGCTTGGACGACTACCAAGGACAGTTTTTCAACATGTGAATACCTGGTTTTGGTGGGCATTAAACCTCGACTCAAGTAATAGATGACATGTTCGTCATGAGAATCATCCTCCTATACGAGAACCATAGCGATGGTGTAATATGAGGGTGCAAGGTAGAGGAAATAATCACGGCTGTAATCTGGTGGGAAGAGGAGTGGAGTATGTGTCAAGGACAGTTTCAAAGCTTTGAAGGCTTTGTTGGCGATGGTATCCCATACGAACTCAGACCCCTTTTTGAGTAGTCATGTAAATCCAAGAGTTAGCTCGGCATAGTTCGGGATGAAACGATGAAGAAAGTTTGCTTTCCCTTGCAAACTTTGTAAATGGCGAAGCGAAGAAGGAGGAGGGAGATTGAGAATCACCTTGACCTTCAAAGGATCTACCCTAATCCCTTTACGTGAAACAATAAAGCCTAGAAGTCGGTCGAATTCTACGCAGATAACACATTTGTGAGGATTCAAGCATATATGATAAAACTGACATCGGAGGAAAATGGCTTGGAGGTGTATTGGATGATCGACACGACGCATGGAATGAGTGGGTAAGTCATCGAAATAGGGCTACACGATGTGCTTGATATCATGGAAGGCATAAGACATAGCACGTTGGAAATTTGCGCCAGCATTTTTTAGACCAAAAGGAAGTTTTTGATAAGCAAAAGTGCTCCAAGGACAAATAAAAGTGCTTTTGTGTTGGTCCTCGGGAACAATATTGATTTGATTATATTTGAAGAAACCATCCATTAGAGTGAATATTTCACTTTCGGCACAATCTTCGACGATCTGGTCGATGAAGGGGGTAGGAAAGTTGTCTTTAGGACATGCTTTGTTAATATCCCTATAATCAACACACACATGGATTGTGCCTTGTTTCTTGTCGATCAGGACGAGATTGGAAACCCAGTCAGTGAGAGCCATCAGGTAAATAAAGCCGGCTTTGAGAAGTTTCTCGACTTCAAGTTTGATAGCAGCCGCTTTATGTGGGTGGACCAAATGAAGGCGTTTTCAGACGGGTTTAGCATCCAGATATGTCATGATCTCGTGTATCACAATTTCGAGGTTGACACCCGACATTTCTTCATAGCTCCAAGCGAAGACATCACGAAATTCTTTGAAAACTGACTTGTAGGTGACGATTTCGTCAGGGGACCACAAAGCTACGATATGCACATTTTCGACAATTCCAGGTTTTATGGATATGTCGAGGGGAATGGTGGGTGAGATATTGCTTAAGTTCCCTTCGAAAAACACATCATGTGTAGACTCGGGAATGGTGGAAATGATGACAACGTTTGATGGGGTCAAGATCCGTTGGTAGCTCTTGATGGTGTGTTGTTCCAGGAAGAGGATGGAATGATGATGTCATTCATCCTAGGGGGTGTCTTCCATAACAGACATAATCATTTCATCCATGGGAAAAATGGCGCAGAATGGATCTGGAGATAAATCACCAAGAAAGGGGGTAGAAGGAGTTGTCGATTGAATGGCTTGATAGGCGGATTTGACTGGGCTCAATGGTATTTCGTCGTCGTAACAAATATTATCGTCAGAGTTGGGTACCATCCATGGGTTGTGAGATGCAAGGGTTTCGTGAATAGAGGTGGAGATCATGTTGATTGAAGCAACAGATGGATGTGGAACATTGGGTGGTAGGATGGGGAAGGTACCCATTAACGAGGAGTCTTTAAGAAGACCCATGCCAACATTCTCGTATCCAGGAGGGGTTTGGCGATGAATAGTACATTGTCAATACACGCATCCAAGTTAAAGAAGGCTAATTGGTCGACGGTAATTACCTTTCCTTGATGTGGGAAATGTACAACATGAAAAGGAGTTGACACAACTGCATGCATGGGATCAATCTAGCTATGGACAAGTAAAAGGTTGTAATTGAGAGGAGTGTCAAAGACTTCCACTTCAACTTGGACCATTTTGCCTTCTAACGTAATTGGCAATGAAGGGAAGACACCGTAAGGCTTAAAAATGGAGCCATTAAAGGCTTTGAGTGTGTTGTGGGATTCAGTCAAAGGAGGAGAGTCGATGGCTTTCCAGCAGGTAATAGACATGACACACGTCGAGGCACCCTCGTCGATAATAGTTCTACAAATTTTTTTGTCGAAGAAAATGACTTGTATTTGGAATGCAAGTTGAGGGGGTAACCTTGGAATGTGATCTTCCAATTCAAAATTTATTAAATTCATATCCATAGGGTCGATTCCACCGATAGATTTCAACAGTTCCTTTCGTTGTATAGGACAAATTTGAAGGACTTCGAGGACTGACATCGCGGATGGTGCTTGGGCCAGATCTTCAACAATACTGTAGTTCTGGGTAGCATGGGCATGAGGATTGAAATCCGATTTTTGAACGACACCCTTTGGAGGAGGGCGAAGGACTGTGTCGAGGCTCAGTCGTTCAAGATGAAGAGGACCATTGGTAGGTGGATTCGTGAGAGATGGTTGGACCAATGAAGGAGGTATAGCATCAACCTTCTCTTTAGAGGAGGAATAATATTTGGCTGGAGTGGTAAGTGTGATGTCATTTTACTTTGAATCTTCTGTACACATTAAGACATAGGATGTATTGGAGGGGGAGGGTTGGTCGTGAATGACCAATTGGGCCTGTTGTTCAGAAGGGAAGGGTTGTGACAATATGACTAGAGTGGGTGGTTTTGTGGTCCCTTGAAGGAACTTAGTAACCTCGGCTTGTCGTGGAAAATCCTTAGTGTAGTGATCATCACTGCAGATAAGACAAGGGTATCGGGGTTTGTGCTTATCCCTATCGTCAACAAGCAGTGTTTTGGTTCTCTCTTCTTGCGAATTATTTTTTTCCTCCTTATTCTTACCCTTTCCCTTTCTAGATTTGTTTTTACCGGCGGGGGTAGATTGAACAGTATTTACCTCAAAAGTCTTGCTGGTGGGAGGGGTAGGAGACAGAGCATTTTGAACATTAGAAAAAATGGTTTTGGGGTTGTTTCTAGAGGTTTGGACGGAATGCGGTTGAGCATGGAAAGTTCCAATCACACTGTCGGCCACATGAGAAGCAGCAGGAGTAGTTGAAGTGGCGGAAGTAGAAGGATGAGGCGCATCAGGGAGTAAGTCATAAAGAGTACCCATTTGTGAGTAAACGAGGTCAAGGTATTGAGCATGACTAATGGCATGTTCTTCTATGGAAACTCCACCCATGGAGATGTCACGACTGATGTCATTCACAAATGATTTCGTGAACCACTCTGCTAGCAATTGATCGGGAAGTTTGAGTTTGATAATATGTCATCTTTTTCACCATTCATGAATGTGATCGGAGATATGAGTAGCTTTGGTTTGTTTGAAAGAACTCAAAATCTTGGTCCCTATTTCATAGTGGATTGGTAACTGGTAGTGGGTGAAGAAATCCATAGTGAGGGTGTTGAAATTAGTGAAGAAACCTCGTGGTAATTCTATATACCACTTTGCGGCAGAACCTGTGAGAGTTCTTTGAAAAAGGCATAAACGAATAGAGTCATCCATCAAGAAGTTGGATGAGCACCAAAGGTGAAAATTCATTACGTGATTGTTGGGGTCCTCTCCTAGTTTGCCATCAAATTTAGGAATGTCAGATGGTAGTTTGGCCGGTATAGAAGGCCATTAGGGAGAGTGACGGATCGGATCATTTAAAATCCTCGATAGATATGGGAGGTCCAGGGTAGCTAAGAAAGGTAACTGTCTATTCACATGTGGGTACTAGTGATTTGGGGAGGGAGTCCCGTCGACAAACCAGTGGGACCATAAGCAGTTTGCATATAATGCGAATATCTGGGTAGATTCTGTAGTGGTTATGGAGGAAAGTAACTCATAGGGTTGTACCCTTGAATGGGGGCGTGGGGTTGAGCATTCAAGCCCCAAATAGGATTAGCCATACTTGGATAGGGTTGGGATGTTTGTTGCCCCCCAGTCGGATGAGGGTTATGTTGCATAAGATGATTCCAATATTGGGCCAAAGATGGAGGTATGTTTTTTCCATAGGGTGGGGTCAGTGGGGGTTGCCCTCCAATCGGGGGTTGTGTCCCAATTGGGATTTTCCCTGCAAGGGGGGGGTTGAGTTGGGCCTCCTTGGTGAAATGGTCCACCAACAGGAATCTGGTAATTTGGTGTGAATGATGGAATGGTGCCACTAGGATTAGTGCCTCCAATAGAGGATGGGAAAGGTCCTCTAAAAGGGGGCGGAAGAAGTGTTGGAATGAAACCGGGAGGAGAGTGTCCAGAAGGAGTGGGACCACTAGGAGTTACGAATGTGATTTACGTAAGAATGAGAATAGAGGCATTCAACACACGGTATCCAAGTGGAAGTGTCGAGGTGACTCTGGGTGAAAGAGATGTGCCAATAGGGTCTTGGCTAGCCATGGTAATCCTGGTGTGAAGACTCGTAGTATATGTGTAATGGACCATTTGTAAAGGGAGAGTCAAGATGTGGTCAGCTCGCGAAGCTTCTGTACCAGGAAAATAATAAGCATTAGTAAAAGGTATTGCATCTGGATCAGATGTTTCGGGTAGCGCAGGTGAGGCGGTGATATCAACGCCTGCTCCTGAGCCAAAAATATCCCGTCTAAAAATGCCAGTACCCCAAAAAGGGTATGGATCCTCAGGTCCTAGGAAAGGTCCAGTCGGTTATCCAGAAGACAGAACAACCAAGTATACAGAAGAATTCACTCGCATAATATGTCTCTCAGAGTCGGAATGAAGTCGAAAGTCTTCTCGAGAATTGGTAATTCAGAACCATTCTAGAGAGTCAGCTCTTTCCACTTGTAGTGGTAACGTCTTGGACTTCACTCTATTGAGGAGAGCCCTCTAGTGAGTTGGTAGGAAAGGGTTGAAAACCTTCCAGATTTTCTGGGGGTAAGCCTTGCATTCTACATGAACGACATGGAGGGTCAATTGTGATCGATTTGAAAACTTACGAAGAAAATTCTATGGTCAACTTGGGTGAACAAACAACATGTGCTAGTAAAACTCTAGGAAGAAAAACCAAGCAAACAAGACCTTCTAATTCCAAAGTCACTAGTTGGTGATGAAATCCAACGTCGTAACAATGAGATGAGAAGGGGTTGGGCGAGGGTGGAAAATTTACGTTGATGACCTACTTAACGGACTTACACCCTGGTGCAAGCTCCCACACATAATCATGTGTATACCCTCCAAGGCGCCCGAGTGAGTTTGGCCAACTTCGATTCCAGGTATTGTGAATACTTGCCCCTTCATAGTCACCTTGTGTAAGACCCTCAGAATATAGGCCACTAAGGTTACCACCAACAACAATAAAGCATGAGGGGACAGTCGACAATCTGATCCACACACAAGGGCAGGGTATCTAGCCCAAAATTAGCTTGAGAGGCTTCCACTCATCATTGTGGGTATACCTTCAAGTGACCCCCGTAATACATGCAATCTCTACACCGATATCAACAAATCCAGGTGAGTAACTCTATCAATATCAATGCAACCTCAGGTTTGACCCTTGTGTGAGAAGGGCTTCCCAGGACAAAATATTGCAAATGGAATTTGAAACTCCTTACCACAATATGCTATTGTGTGTTTTGTTCTTTGGAGAGTGTATCTCTCTGCCTATTCCAAAGCTCTAGCTTAGCTAATGTTGGTGTAATAGAGTCCTAGAAAAGAGTTACTAGTTAAATTTTAAAAATTGTGCAATATTATTAAAGGCTGTTGTTACTCAAAGGAGACAGAAATGAGACCGATGTTGTGTGAGACTTTGACCCAACAATGCATAGATAGGAATGAAATATGCCAATTTTCTATTCGATGGATCCTATTTACAGGAGGGAAAGAGGATTTTTCTATAATAACTGGAACTACGATATACGATCTTCTTTGAAATGCAATATCAACGAATCATGACCAATGCCAATTCTCTATTCATTCTATTTCAACAATTGAATGCCAATATTTTCAAAATAAAAAAATTATTTAAAAAAAAAATGTTTTTTAATTTTCAATAGAAACCACACAACAGTGGTGGAACTAAGAAAAACTAGCAACTAATGAAAAGCAATATACAACAAACCCAAACCATTCTTTTAATGAAGACAAAAATAAGAAGTAGACAAGACTAGTCTTTTCAAATGCATGAGGGCAACAATTTTCCAAGCAATGAGTAATTGAGAAAGACAATTAATCCCAAATTTTAAACCGATCACCGGCTCCCAACCAAACAAGCACTCGGATTTCAGGACCAGAGATTATATCCTTGTTAAGAAAAGGTCAAGAGATAATAGTTGATAAAAAATGAACAAGAAGAGCTTTTGATTTTTGAAGACTAATCATTCACAAAATCCAAAGTCAATAAACAATCAATCAGTGGCCCAAGAAGTTCTCACACATAGAAATCTAGGTCTCTGAGCATACAAAAACCCCTAATCCCAAAAATTTTCAAATGGTTTCGCAGGCAGGCAGTGGTGTACAGTGCGAGAATGGAGCATTCTCGTAGGCTGGTCACAAGCAGAGTGCGAGAGGTTCACACTGGACTGAAAAGCAGGGTGCGAACTCTAGGGATTCTCGTAGGCTACAGAAGGGTTCAGTACGAGAATGCCTGAAACCAAGCAAAATTTGGAAAAAAGACAAAAATTTTGAGGGAACCTCTTGACCCAGAGAGTATGTCAGGGTCTCCTCAAGACTCAGAGATTGATAGAAATGAAAAATGGTAAGTGTTAGGACCACATATTGTACCCTTTTTGCCCATACTTTTTGCTATTATTTTACCCTTCATCACCTGCATTTTGACTTATACTATCATTTCATCTGATCATTCCAAGG
>JZKD02S1836683.1:5929-20298 GCA_000966675.3 Picea glauca
AACCCAACCTTCTATCAAGATAGCATATTGTTCTAGTACAAAAGACAGGTTGAAGAAAACACTTGTCATCTTGAGTGAAGGAGACTTGGAAGAAAAGCAGCAACACACTCATTCTAGAGAACAAGGCTCCAGGTTCCAGGTTTGATTAATTAAGTTGATAAGATTCAAAGTTGCACATGACAAGTTGATAACTAGTCTTTGAAAAGTACTATACCTAGTAGCATGTGAGCATATTGAGATAAATGCTTAATGTAATCATTTGCCTGATACAAACTAACATCTCCTCTAGGAGAAATCTCTTGTGTTAGTTCCAAGTTGCCATGGAGGAATGTTTGATCACAACACTATAAGGATGTTGACCTCATTTCGTATTGTATTTCTTACTTTTGATCTTTACTTCAGACAGGTCACAAGTGATAGCTCTAAAGGAGCTATTGTGATGATTATTCGTGCTATTGTTTTATCTACTACTATCAAAAGAGTATTATTCTTGCGTGTTGACCTTGTTTCAGGTCAAAGGTGATAACCCTGAGGAAGCTATAGTGAAGGTTGTTGAAGGCAACATATTATATGAGACATGAAACGAACTATGTACATGACCATATACACTCATGTACCAAAGAAAATGAAGAAGAAGCTATCTCTTGATATTCAGAGTATCTCATATGAAGATTGATTGAAAGGAGCAGAAGGCTCCAAAGATGACCGAACATTAGAATGGGAAGCAAATCTCGTTTGAAGAGTGACTTTGTATTTAGACTTGGTATTCAATACCAAGTATACCCTATATGTAAGAGATAATGAAGTCCTTGTAGACTCAAAAGAAATCGAGAGTAAGCCTGATCTCAGAAAGGATCAGATGAAGAGATAACTTACAGGACTGGGAGATAGATGTCATGAGAAGACTAGATCGTAGCTTCAGAAACTTCTAGGAGATATAAAATCTCCTGGGAAGATTCCCTTGTTTTAGTAACGGAGAAGGAAGCCAGTCAGAAAGACTAGTATATGGATTCTTCCGTGAGACTAGAAGAGAAGTCAGTATTGACTTCTAAGATTGATCTATATAGATCAAGCATGTTGCAGATGTACAAAGCCTGATGTATGTCCAGAGGATTCTCCCAGCAAGAGGGAGAAGACTATGACAACACTTATTGAAGAAACAGTTGTAGTATTTATGAAGACAACCAGAACAACCATGATTCATATATAGTATGAGATGTAGGGGGAGCAATCCCCATATTTAAAATTGAGTGGCAGTTGTTGCATTACATTAGTTGGGTCATGGAGACATGACTATGATGAAAGATAGCGTTACCTCCATGAAAGAAGAGGATCTATCTTCAGTATCAATTATTGAGCCACTCTCAGTTTCAGATGAAGTTGCTGCCATGATGGAGTAGAGGACT
Source organism: Picea glauca (assembly GCA_000966675.3). Classification (NCBI taxonomy): domain Eukaryota; kingdom Viridiplantae; phylum Streptophyta; class Pinopsida; order Pinales; family Pinaceae; genus Picea; species Picea glauca. Next base: position 7,336 of record JZKD02S1836683.1, read on the forward strand.
TACTCCCTGATTTCAGTAGTCACAGTGAGAATGGAGCAACCATTCTCAGCTTTAGAGCAGGTGCAAGTGCAAAGTCCCAGTTCCAGAAGGAACAGTTGCAGAGAGAGTAGAGGACATACTCCCGGACAATGAGACAGATAAGTACTTTGCAGAAAGCACATAGAGCTAGCACATGATTGTGCAGATTGAGTTGCAGTTGAGCAAGTGTACCAGATTGGTACAATGTAATGAGAAAAAATGATTTGAAGATTGAAGATAGAAAGACTCAAGTCTGCCAGCTAAAGAAGGATCTGTACGTATTGAAGCAAGCTCCTAGAGCTTGATATGGCAGAATTTACAGTTTCCTGAAGAGCTTGGGATTTACCAAGAGTAAAGTTGATTCTAACCTTTATCTCAAGGTTATGAATGATGAGCCAGTGATGTTACTACTATATGTAGATGATGTATTCTTGACCAGATGAAGAAAAGCTCATCACAGATTGCAGAAGAAGCTCGCTACAGAGTTTGATGGAAGACCTAAATGCTTTATCTCTTAGGTCTTGAAGTTTAGCAGAGCACAAAGAAGATCTTCCTTAACCAAGGGAAGTATGCAGTTAAAATGAAGAGGTTTGACATGTTGAAATATAAATCCATGTACACACCCATGGAAACGAAGTTGAAGCTCCTGGTAGATACCTCGTTAGAATTGGTTGATGCTACTTTGTACAGACAGATTATTGGTTCAGTGATGTATTTAACGAATACCAGGCTAGATATATGTTTTCCCTTGAGTCAATACCTGGTAGAACCCAAATGTGTTCACATTGTTGTTGCAAAACATATGATGGGATACCTTAAGGGTACGTTGGATTTTGGTCTCTATTATACTAGAGATCATGACTTCAGACTAAGTGGTTACACCGATTCAAATTGAGCTGGAAGTGTTTATGATAGAAAGAGCACTTCAGGATGTTGTTTCAGTTTGAGTTCAGCCATGAATTCATGGCAGAGTAGGGAGCAATTCAGCATTGCTCCAAGCACAGCAGAAGCGGAATACATTGTTGCATGTTCCGCAAGTTGTGAAGCCGTATGGCTTCGGATGTTGTTGACAGATCTATTTGATCTAGAGATGGAAGCCACCATGATCCTATGTGATAACCAAAGTTGTATAAAGATGATGGAGAACCTTGNAGTTTAGAACAGTGCTTTTTCTGTCTTTTTTATGGTATAACTTCCAGGCTTGTAATTTTTCCACTATAAATGAACAGTATTATTCAAAGTTTGATTTAAATGGAACTTAAAAGCAACATGCGCCTGTCCAATATTTTGTAGACAGTAAAATTTGTAAGTCAACTGCTACCAGGGTCATTTGGAGCATACACGGAACAGAACAGGATCAGCAGCTTTAGAAAAAAATGTTAACAATTGCCTTGACATTTTTCCTAAAACTGCTGCAGTAGCCATGAGTGAGAAAAAAGACACAGGCTATCATCTTAGGGTAAGAAGACTTTCTTGCTTGGCTACATATGAAATAGAAACTCATACAGCCAAGTCATATCATCTACTATTTAGATTCCCTTTGGAACTGATGTACCGGTAAATATTCTCTGGGACTGGATTTTACCTAAGATTGAAAGCAAGCCCAAATGTTGAACCGCTCAAGGTTTTCATCTTGCAAGTCAAATCACTCTCACGGATAGAATCCTGGCTGCCAGTCATGTATAATTTTACTCTTACAGTATCTTTCCTTCTAGTATAGGGTAAAGGTAGATGGAAATGCTTCTTCAGTGCTTTTATTGGGGGATGCAGGGCAGGAAAAGCAGCCTTGTCGAGATCACAAGAGAGAGAGAGAGAAGAATCAAATGGAACCACCACCAAATCCTAAACCAGCAGGAACCATAAGCACATCATAGAGAGAAGAGAACATAAACCCATGAACAAGAAAAACACAAGATATGATGCCCATAGGCTAAAGAATCAATCACTATGAATCAATATGATGAGATGATACAAATAAGAGCTTAAGTTGTGCATTTATACACAACTCAAGTGAGATGTCATTTCAAGAAAGGAGATATCCCTTCATGAGGGATTTATGCACCCACAAAACAAGGGCATACACCCCGAGAGGGTGACTAGGCTGAACTAGTCAAATATATAATAGAAAAACAATAAAGAGGGTGCTTAGCCATAAACAACCACATGTGAAGAATACCATCATTCCAGCACCACCACCCCAATTAATCTTAAGCACAGGAACATGAAGAAGGATAATAAAGTATAGGAGTGGGCATACCCAACGCAATAGAGATAAAGCCGTAGCTGAAAATACAAAGGAAAGTGAGTATGGATGACCCAACTCAAAATACAAGCGTGGATGGTAGCTGAAAATACAAAGGAAAGTGAGTATGGATAACCCAACTCAAAATACAAGCGTGGATGGTTATATGAAGACCCAACCATCATCATAGAACTTGTCAACTCCTGAGGAAATGCAACCACCAAACTGCTCATCCTTTGGAGACACAAGATACTGACCTGGCTATCTAATAAGAAAGCATTGAAAAGAGGCATAAGTACAAGAGAAAAGTGAGTGGGCATACCCAACTCAGTGTAAAGTCAGCCACAGCTGGAAGAGGACAAAGTGGGTTTGTGATGACCCAACTTAATACAGAAGTGGACCCAATAAGCTGAAAGAATTTTGCCACCCAACTACTCATCAACTAGAGAAAACCATCACTAACCTACTCATCCAATGGAGGAGGGCAGGAAGACATATCCCTGCCATATTGTGCACCTACAGCTAGAGTTGTACTACTGAACTACTCATCTAATGAAAGAGTACTAGAAGAAATAGCCTGTGTAAAAATGGAGAATGTAGCCGTCGATCTACTCAACTACTGGAAAAAATTGCCACTAACCTACTCAAATGGAGGAGGGCAGAAAGACATATCCCTGCACTCATCTACTAGGAGAGTGGTACTACTGAATTGTCCATCTGAAGGGATGTTGGAAGAGACATCTTCTATAGGAATGTTGACTGTAGCCACAAATCGTCTCATCTACTGGAAACAATTGTCACTAACCTGCTCATCCAATGAAGGAGGGCGAGAAGATATATCCATATCATACTCTGCATCTACTGGGAGAGAAGTACTATATTGTCTATCTGAATAGGTGCCAAAAGAAACATCCTGTAATAGACAGGAGATGGGAGTACCATCTCAAATAGGATCAGCAGTAGTTGAAGTGAGAGTGAGAAGATCCAAATCCATACATATAAAAGAGAGCTTGAATACCACCCAAGCATTCTCAAATATAACAGGGATGTGGGTTTATGGATACCAGCACAAGTCCACCTAAGAGAGTGAAGCTCAAAAGGAAGCTCGAATATAAGATGAAAATGTGTTTATAAATACCCAGCTCCTCCTATAGAGTGGTCATGGCCAAAAATATAGAATATAGGCAGTCGAAATACGAGTGTTGGTGTGTGGATAACCCACTTGAAAAGATGGTTGACCGTAGTCAATATAAAAAAGTGAGGGGGTTAATGAATACCCATCTCAACATAGGGTCATCTTCATGCACAACGTCCTCCTTGAAGATGGACAGGAGGCCAGTAAGAAAAGCATTAGCTAGCACCTTCCCCCCATAATGATGAACATGGGCCATCTGAAGATAGAACCTCCCCAAAACACCATAGTACCAATACCAATACCAAGATAGTTCCACAACCTGACAAATAGGGTATCCAGTGGAGGTCTTAAAGAAGGGGCAAATGAAATGTGTTACATATAGGATGTCCCATAGGGACAAATATCATAGTGTGAAAGACAGAGATCCACGCAATCAAATTGATCCACTGAAATAAGCTGAGAATCATCTATACAATCATCAGTAACGTGGCGTGGGACAGATCCTATAGACCTGTGTGTGGACACTGCATCAAAGGAGTTGGCAGGGTCTCCCTTTGCAAACAAACAGCCACAAGATTGTTAGTCACTAAGAATCACCATCGAACACTGAGGAATGGACCTTGTGTCATCAACTGCAATATCCAATATACCAGTCCATGGAATATGAAGATTATCTCCAAATAAAATGGAGTCAATACCAAGAATATCATCCTCTGAATCTGGTAAAGCGTGATCTGCAAAGTGCACAGCCATATGTGTAACAAAGAAGCAGTGCATCCGGTCCGGAACACTGAAGTCTTTGTGAAGACCTCAAGAGAACCCACTAAAGGGGCCAATATGGGGTTTGAAACCCTATAATAACCATGATCCAAAAAATGTCACTGCCAAGTAATCCTCTGGATGAACTGAACGGGCACAAAAATCCAAAAAAATTTGGTTAAAAGAGAGCAAAAGGAGTGCGTTACCTTAGAAGAAAGATGTCACTGCCAAGCAATCCTCTAGATGAACTGAACTGGCACAAAAATACTACAAATTTTTGGTTGAAAGAGAGCAAAAGGAGTGCGTTACCTTAGAAGAAAGCACAAATCTACAAAAAGACTCCTTGAATCTGCTGAAAGGACCAAAAAGTGCCAAAGAAGGGTGTTTGTGAAACATAGGATAAAAACCCTAGAAAATTGTGAGTTGTCCAAAAAAAATTCTAAAAACCCTAATTTCCAGTCCTAAAACCGGTCCTTGGGCAATTTTTACAGACCACAACTCCATATTGGCTTCAAATGAGTGGTTGAATAAAGAAGAGGAAGCTCACACCCACTCTGATACCATGTTGAGATCACAAGAGAGATAAGGATAGAATGGAACCACCAAACCATAAGCACATCGTAAAGAGAAGAGAAGATGAACCCATGAACAAGAGAAACATAAGATATCGTGCCTGTAGGCTAAAGAATCATGCCCATAGGCTAATGAATCAAATACTATGAATCAATATGATGAGATGATACAAATGAGATCTTGAGTTATGTATTTAAATTGTATGTCAATGTTATCAGAACCGGACCGGTCATCAAATTGGTTGACTCCAAAAATGTGAACCAGACCGGAACCAGAAAAAAACAGAACCAAAAAACCAGTCGACAAAAAATTACATAAAATATTCAATTTTTGAAAAAAAATATATATATATATTCATGTGCATCCATATGAATCCAAACCATTTATACACAAATATGCAAAGTTTCTCATTTATATAGCAAGTAATAGTGCATATAACCAAAATAGCACTGAGTGCAATACATCTTTGAACCAAAATACATCAACAAAGAGGCTCTAATTGGCCTCTAGAGTCTAAAAATAAGCATAGTACTAATGAATAAATATACTGGCATAATAGACTCTAGACCCTACAAAATGATCATATGGTACTACTACTAATACTAGGTAGAATCATTAGAATCCTCATCCTCAATAAGACTAGACTCTATCGTGGGATTTCGGCTTGATTCCCCTGGCCCTAAAGGTATTGGTACTTCTGGCTATGGAAGTGGGTCCAAGTCCATCCAAGAAATGTCTTCATTGTCAAATGTTGGTGCCTAACTCTCCACAACCCACTCTGACAAGGAATCAAAGTCATCCAAGACTATGTTGCTTGATTCAGGGGTATTTTTCAACAATTGGTGGCACCTCAACGTCAGGTTGTACTAAACATAAACCATATCATTCAACCGTTTTTGTTCTAAACGGTTCTGCTTCTTGGTGTGTATATGCTCAAAAACACTCCAATTGCATTCACACACAGAAGCACTGCATGTCTGGCTCAATATCCGAATTGCAAACTTTTGCAAATCAAGGCATCAACCACCAAATTATCCCCACCAGTACATTGCAATAAGAGTTTAAAGCAAAGAAGCTCCAGCAAATGACTTTGAAAATTGAAACTTTGACTCAACTTTTGCAATGAATAATAGAATTTGAAAACTTTGAACTTTCTTACCCGGTGGATCCCTTGATCTGCTTCGTATAGCCATAAACATGCCAAAGGTACCAATACTCTATTGAAATGTAGGAGCTTGTTATGTATCTCATCTTGTATCTTGGAATCAAGGGCCATGCACTCAATGCATCTATACAATCCCTCTTTTACCTCCCCATCTACTTCAAAATCTTTTGTATAATGGTACCTTGAAAGTTTAGAAGACAAAAATATTCATCAATTGAATTTGAATCTTTGGCTAAGCCTTTGTAATGAATAATAGAACTTAAAAACTTTGAAATTACATACCTTGGGTTAAAGTAATAGCCAGCTACATGTAAAGGTCTATAGAGTTGTTTGTTCCATCTTTCATCAATGATTCTCCATAGATGAAGATACTTGTACCTTTTTATCCCCATGTGTTGACTTTATCGCCTCTTTGGCCTAATCCATGGCCTCATAAACAAAACCCATGGTGGGCTTATCACCATCCACCATACGTAACACTTTCACAAGAGGCTCACTGAATAGCACTATCTATTTTGCCTTTTTCCAAAAACATTTTTCAAACACTTTGTCAACCACCTCTTTCCCTTCAACTTTTCTGCTTCATTGAGATGAATTCCATTCATCACAAGAAAACATCTTCTATAAGTTGGCTTTTTGTTGAACAATGGACTGTAATGAAAGAAAGTTCGATGTAAATCGTGTAATAGTTGATCGAACAAGCTCTCTACCCACAGTGTTTTTCCTCATAAGGTTCAAAACCCATGTGTGGTTGTAGATGTACCTCATTATGGATTTTGCTTGTTCCACACACTTCTTCACCCAGTCAATTTTGCCAATATCCTCAAGCATGAAGTCCAAACAATGGGTTGCACATGGAGTCCACCAAATGGTGAGGTGTCTTTCCTCCAACATTCTTCATGTTGCAACATAGTTGGAGGCATTGTCTGTGATAACCTGTACAACATTCTCCGCCGCCACCTCCACAACTACTTCCACCAAAAGACAAAAATAACAATTTTGCATCCTTCACTTGATCAGATGCATCCATAGATTTAAGAAACATGGTTCCTTTGGGCAAGCAATCAAGAAATTGAAAATGGTGTGGGTTCTTCCATCAGTCCATCCATTGAACATGATTGTGCACCCTATTTTACTCTGTGACTCCTTGAACTCTACGAGGTATTCATCTATTCTTTGGACCTCATTTTGTAAAAGTGGCCCCTGACATAATGAAAACTAGGGCCTTTGAATCCTGGACAACATGAAGCAACAACATCTAACATGGGTTGATAATATGCAGAATTAGTAGCATTGAAGGGTATGTTTGCAGCATACCACCATCTAGCAATGCATTTCCAAGCAACCTCCTTCTCTATCTTCTTCCATTTAACATCAAGGGTGGGTTGAGCACTAGGGGTGGTGCCGGGTACAAAGAAAGAGTCAAGCCCTTTACGTACCCTCTTCAAATTGGATGAAGTAGGGCCAAAAACATGTTCATCTCTATGTCCAATAGGAAAAGTGGAGGATTTTTCAAAATTGGGTATATGATCTTCAAGGTCATTGTCATAGTCATAGTCATCATCCTTTTGACTTCTCCCTATGTCTTTTATAATCTTCTTAGTCTTGGTTTTATCTACTTGGAAGGATTCAATATAACCTTGAATCTCCACTTTTAAATCAGCTGAGACTTTTGAACGAGGTTCTACTTGTCCTCTTTCATGTGCTAAATGTTCTTTTATCCTATGGATACCCCCCCCTTAATTCTCTTCCCACAATAGTTGCATACTTTTATCCCCTCTTCATCCAAATAGCAATGAGACCATGTTGGACCCCTCTTGTCTTTAGGAGCCATGGCAATTTTTACACCAACAAACAAAAATCTGAAAATAAAACCCTAAGTATTTTTAATTACTAGGAAAAAAACAGTGATTTTAAAGAGAAGAATATAAGAAGAAGAGCAGTCTTGGCATACCTTCGGTAGCCTTGCAAATATTGAGAAGAAGAGCAGCTCCTAACAACAGATAAAACAGCTCTATAACAGCCCACAAAATTCCGGAAATGCATTCTTGAATCACCTCCAAAAACAGCCCAAGAAATTTAGAAAAAAGTTCCTTGAAACAGCTCCAAATCTGCCCAAGAAAATCAGCCCAAAAACTCTCCAACTCAGCCCTTCAACCAGCACTCCTAATCTGCCCAAGAACTTCTTCAAAACAGCCCTGCAAACAACTCTCCAAAACTGCCCAAGAAACTCAGCACAAGAATTCCAAATAGCTCAAATGAATAGTGTGAGTGAAATAGAGAGGGGGGGGGGGTCATCTTTAAATAGCTTTAGTAGGGACTAGGGTTAGGTATTCAGCCACCCCACCATTTAATTTATTGTTTTTCTTTTTACATATGCATTTTAGTGGTCCCTAGCCGCGTCATACAGCACCATACAAAACCGTCCTGTTAGATGCCTTAAGGTCAGTTCGGTACCGAACTAGCCAAAACCGGTTCAAACGTGGAATCGGACCAGAACCATGCCCAAACTGGTCGGACCGACCAGTTCCATCAGTTCTAATCCAATTCTTATAACATTGGTTGTAACACTCCATATTCGGTAGAGGGTAATTTCCTTTGAGGGATAGTTGATTCAAATTCCTAAAATCCACACACAACCAGATTTCCCCATTCATCTTTCTCACCACCATTGAATTTGCAATCCAAGAAGATTGTCTGGTGGGAGCTATGAATTTTGCAACTAACATCTTTTGCAACTCCTGAATGAATGAGCAGGGCCAGTTTAGGATTTATATTCTTAACTTTTGCTTGAAAGGATTTGCTCCTTATTTCAGAGGAATCATGTATTGAATGAAATCACTCTTGTATGCCTTGAGATCATCATATGACCACGCAAACACATCCTTATACTCTCCAATCAAGTTCTTTATACTATTTATTTGATCAAGTGATGCACTCTTCCCAATCTTGATTAGCCTAGGGTTCTCGGTTGATCCAATGTTTATTTCAATCACATCTTCGGGTTGATCTCCTTTTGGTTGTTTCTTATAAATGTCATGCATATTGAACACTCTCTCTAAGGGGACCACTCCATAAGGAATCTTGTTATCTAGCAAGTCTTCAATCTTTACTTCACCTTCATTTTCTTCTTCTTCTTCACCTTGCCAATTAACTTGGTTTTCTGAGAACTCCTATAAGTTGTTTAAAAACCTTAGAATTTGAGCATCATTATGAAACACTTGACATTGTTCGAAATTGTCGGGGACACAAGCTCTAAAAACTATTTCCATTTTACATTCACCAAAAATGAGCTCATCGCATAGTTGAAGAGTTGTTGCTACTACTAACAATGCATCAACCTTAACATTTTGCCCTCTTGGTACATCTTTAATAGCATACGCATCAAATAGCTCAATGGAATCCCATACCACATTTCTATATCTCTTCAACCTTTCATTCTTGGCAGAGAATTCCCTGTTCACTTGCAAGACAATGACATTAGAATCACCTATTTCCTACAAACATTTCATACCCATATCTCGAGCTAAATCCATTCCCAAGCATAAAGCTTCGTACTCCAGAATGTTATTCGTGCAATCAAACTCAAGCCTATAAGAAAATGATATGACTTTTCCCTCAAGAGACATGAATACAATCCCAGCCCCAACATCTGTTATGGATTGAGCTTCATCAAACTGCATTTTCCAAACACCATCGTCCCCTCTGCTTTGAATATTTTCCTCCTCGGAGACCAATGAGTTTGCTAAAACTGTAAAATTACCAAACTCACCAACATTACAAACTAGCTCATTCATAAGGGTGATTGTGTTAAGTGAAGGTCAAGCACCCAATGGGTTAGTCAACACGTTAATCAAAGTAACAACCTTCTAGGTAAGGGTGTTGATCAAAGTAACAACCTTCTAGGTAAGGGTGCCATGACAACACTCTAACCTAGGTCAACAACCCAAAGGTAGTCAACATGTTGATCAGAGTAACAACCTTCTAGGTAAGGATGCCATGCCAACAACCTAACCAAGGTCAAGCATCCACCCAAACTAAGCCATCCTTATGTCCATGAAGCATTAACAAGGCACTAGGAGACCTAGTGTCCTCCTAGCAAGGTGAAAACACTTTTTGAGTAACCCCAAAAAGCTAACATTCACCATCCCTGCACACCTTGGACCAAATCCCAGATATGTCAACATCTCAGTGATGAAGGACCAATAAATACAATCATATGCTTTGTCAAAGTCAATCTTAAGGAAGAGAGCCTATAGGTCAATCTCCCTAGCCCGCTCCATCTCCTCCCATGCTAAGATCATTGTATCCAGGATGAAACGCCCTTGCACATGCCACAAACCCTGATTGTTTCCTTTAGACAATCTTCCTAGGAACATCTCACACCTGCAAACCAATTGCCTTAGCCATAATCTTGTAGGCGACACTCAATAAGATGAAAGGATGCCACCCTCCTATAGAGTCTCTGGTAGCATTCTAGGGGATCGACGTAATCAAACCTTGATTGAAGGATTCCGTCAAACAAACTATAGAGAAGGCCTCAAATGCCAAGCAACAGAAATCACCCCTTGCCATGTCCCACGTTGCCTTGTAAAACTCACAAGGAAATCCATAAATCCCAAGATATGTCCCATTTTACATCGAAGAAAGTGCAGCAAAGAGCTCACTTTTCATGAAATCTATGTCCAATCTATCACAGTCTCCAGTAGAGACTTTGTGCAGGACCACCTGATAGCAAGAGTTCTTGGCAACCACAATTGAATCCAACAAAGTATAAGGAGAACAAATATTTTGAAAATGATGACCAAATATATCTCGAATCTCAACCAGATCCTCGTCAAGAGAGCCATCAAATCTATGCAATCCAAACACCCTATCAGCTACCACTTTCTTCTTCAAGAAATCAAAGAAGAATTTGAAACCCTCATCCTCCTCTTGATTCCATTGCAAACGGAAGCAAATCCCAGCCCCTTTGGCTATGTACTCCTCTCTATACACCATTAGCTCCAATCGAGTTGCATCCTCCTAGACAGAGTGTTATGCAGATTCTCCTTCAAAAAGGTGTGTGTTACCCACCAAGTTGCACTAGGATGGACTTGCAATTGAGCCGCCAAAGATGAACAAGATACTTGTTCAAATTCAGAGATCAGAAGTCCAGCCAACCATTATGGCCCTTCTTCTTCTTCTTCTTCTTCTTCTTCTTGTTTTTTCACGCATTTTCCATACCCCCACGGGGAATTGTAATACGATGAGCTAGCATGATGAACTTTGTAAAAGGCTTAGCCCTCTAAGACTTGGTCATTAGTACATTACTCTAGAGTGTTTATTTTACTTTTTAATTATATCTTGTTGTCTGACAAGTGAGTTATAATTTTTAAGTTTTTTCACTCAATATCCTCCAAAGCTAGAGTATGTCCTAGTGGCTAGGCCTTGGTGTGTTGTCTAAGTCTAGTGTCTAATGTATATTACCATGCTAGTCATCCCTTTTGAGTTTTATGAAAATGTGCTAAGTCCCTCTTAAGATTTTTTTTTAATGTTTTCAACAAATTAAAAATTTCCCGCAAAAATGGGATATTTTAATTGTAATTCATGTATATGTTAAATAAGTTGTACTAGGGGGCATCATATGCCTAAGGGGTACTCATTTTCTTGCTTAGAGTACCCACTTCACCTATGTACCCCCTTTGTGAGTGAAAATAGTGATTTTTACACACTAAAAGTCAATTTCTCTCACAAAAAAGACAAAAAATGTTATTTTTGGGGAAATATGTCGGGGACATGTTTTGAGTTAACTCACCCTCTCTTGAGTTTACTAAGCCTTGTAGGCTTGTTGGCATTTGATGGGGAGTTGTGAGTGAGTTGATTGATTGTTGACATGAGTTGATAGAGTTCCCAATGTGAGATGTGCCCCCCTTTAGGAGAGGTTGTGCTCTCTTGAGGAGAGGCTCCTACCTCTTGAGAGGTTGCGACCTCCCTCTACCTCTCACCCTCACATGTGGCGCTCTATTGGATTCTTGGGAGATGTGGCAGCCACAAACACCCACTTGTCACTGCTTTTTCCACCAAGTGGTGCGCCCTCCCTCCTTGGGAAGTGCACCCCTCTTGCTATTTATGCAAGCACTCTCTCATTTGTTGAGTTAGTTGGAGCTCTGAAGGAAAAGGCTTGTTGTATCATTGTATTGTACCATCATTTGATTTGGAATAAAAGGCTTTGGAGGCTACATTGGTGTAATGCTCTTCATGTGTGGATCTTTTATGTCAATATGCTAATATGAGGTACAATCTTTCTTGTAATTTTTTGCATTTTAATTGGTGGAAGTTGGCCTTCTAAAAGGAATTGTTTCCTAGTAGGATAAGATTAGAAAAGCTAGTTTGCTTCATAATCTTATTGTCCACTTACATTAGATCTCTTTGAATTGCATGTCTATTTTGTTTAATTCTCATGCTTTCCAAGCTTCTTTTGTAGGTGACACCATACTTTTAACAGTTTTCCTTTGCAAGAAATTTCTCAGTTGTAGGTTCTCACGCTTGAAGAGGAGGTTGAGCTAGATTGCATCTACCTCACACTTCGAGATCTATAGAGGACATAATCCCTCTATGCTCCATCAAGAAGACTCTATTTGCCCAAGGATTCCAAGCCACAAGCTTGAAGCACCTTCTTCTATCTCTTTCTCTATAAAATTCTAAACTCTTTTGGTTACTTTTCATGTATGCAATAGCTACATATATGTTGTAAATCTAAATCTTAAAACATTTTAGCCTTGCATGCACAGATTAGACTAGATCTATTTTTTTGTACTTCCAAGTCTCATTCAAAGTTAGATCTAGCATAGGAAAATTTCACTTTTAGCAAGCTTTTTTCTTTCATATTTTTAAAGGCTAAAAGTAGTTCATTTTATTGCATACTTTGGCCATGCACTGGAAGAGAAGTCAATGCGCCATAGTGGTGGTCTCATCAGGGCAGTGACCTTTGGTTGCATGGCCAAAGGAAGGGGGGTCTCATCACGAGCCAGCCCTTTCATTTCTGCGAAGATACTAGTGGGTAACACTGTCAGCTCTGGCCACCTAGCC
>JZKD02S1836683.1:78505-89480 GCA_000966675.3 Picea glauca
TAAGTGAGTACATCAACTTCCCGGGGTCGTAACTTTTGCATACGATCTCTGTTTTAGGCGTGTGATAGCTCGTTGGAAAGGTATCATCGAGGAGATTCATTTTGGGGGCTCAATCTTTCCTTTGGATATCATTGAGAACATTCATCTCAAAAAACCTTCATTTAGGCCCTCAAAATGGCCCCAAAAGTTAAAACCTGCTAAAAATAGTAAATTGTCAAAATTGCCAGAAAACGATTTTGAGCCAGTTGGAAAAGGTGGGTGGCCACTGATATCCACCTAGATCAAGCATGCTAGAAATAAAAACTTAATGCTGAGAAATTTAACAAATAGGGATCATGCCCCCTGGATGGGGTGACAGATAGCCCAGGGGAGGTCACGCAGCCCCCATGCAAACCATTCCATAAATATGGATGACCACCACCCCAAGGCTCATTCTCAAATGGAGGATGGCCATAAACACACACACAGGAAGGGAGGATAGCTCCTCCGCGTAGGATTAATGGCGCCCTCACTGAGTAATGACAGGGGGATGATGACAGGTACGGGAAGAGGCTACGCAATCTTATCAGCCCCTCAGATAATTCTCCAGCTCGGCTATGGCATTCACCATTCTTCTTATTCGCCTCACTTCTTCACTCTGCTCGGTGATTCGGCTCTGGTCCTCTCAAATTTCTCTGGCCCCATTCTTAAATTTCTCTGGCCTCCAGGCTTTGTCATGCCGTGTAAGAGAAGGAAACCCAGGAGGAGACCCTATTGGTACTGTTATTATGCAAGGCAGAGACGCCTACGCGATTTGGAGAGATCTTCATCGATATCTCAAATGCAACAAATCAAGAAGCCGACTACGCCTCTAATGGCCTTCGTGGAGGAGGAATTCTCGGAGGAACCAATTTAGGTTCTACCAGAATCCCTCCTCTACATGGCCCTGGATGCCCAAGACAGACCCAACACCAACATCGCAGCAATGGATACAACGAGAACCATGGAAAGAGCCACTTGCATCGTCCAGGAAGAAACCCCCATGATGGACTGCCCAGTCGGGCCCCCATTGCTCAACCCAGAAGCAGAATGTGACCATAGTCCACCCAATCTCTTCAGTCTGGAGCAATTAGAGCTCATCTTTGAGATGAGGGGATATATGATGGAGCAGCTCCACTGACACACCCTCATTAGCAACATAATCGACATGTTGTTGGATGCCTTCTCGAATGTGCCAATCAAAAAGAGGTGCCCGACCTGCACACAACCCTTTGCACTCATACCCAGCGACGACACTCCACATAGTGGCTCTTCGAATGCCAGCTTCCATTGTTCTAACAACCCTCCTAATGTTTAAAGCTTCTCAGTCCTCTGTGCCTAATTTGCATGGAAATGGGGTTTTTTTTCTTGTCTTCCTGCTCATGTTTTTTGTTTAGTTTGAATTATCAATTTTTGATTGTATGTCCAAACAGAACTGTTAACACCATCAACTGTCACTTGCTCTAGTTTCCAACTGTATGGCGGAGCAAGTGGCGGTTGTTGTTTTTAGCCCTAAGTATAAAAGGTTGCCACCTCTTTCGGTTTCCACTAGTTTGGCGGAACAAGTGGCAAGCCTGTGACACATTTCAGTTTTGTATCATGACAACGGATTAATCAGGAAATAAAACTTTTTATTTACAAAAAAAAAAAATAGGGATCATGAACGAATAGAATAAATAAATTATTGAGAAATCAAAATAGAATGAATAAATGATTGACAAATAAAAGTAAATAGGACCAAATCCCTTTATTTTATTCATAAAAGATAATCTTTAAATTTGCATTCACGAAGTACAATGGTATTAGAAGCCTCAAAACTAAGTTTGGAGTGCTTCGGCTAATTTCAAAGTTTTCAAATTCTTACAAGGATCTATAGGAGACTCAAACCTAGGAATGATATATGTTTGTCCTGACTCAACAAAAATACATGGTTTCATAAGCATATTAAGTGATTAACCACTGAAATATTTATAACATGAACAACTATCATAGCAATTAGAAACAATATACCTCAATTTCAAACTCTAAAGATTCATCCACACTGCTTGAACCTGGGGGAAAGAATTATTACTATCAATGAAAACCATTAGATCTTAAAGAGCGCAAAAGAATGGTGTGAAAAGTGGAGATTGAATCTCAAAATCAACAAAGATTTGTCATACCTCTTTTTTTCTTCTCTTGTCTCTCCACCTTTTCCACTTAGTGAATTGGAGGAAACAAAACAATTGCCAATTAATTTGAAATAAAATAACAAGTAAATAAATAAATATGAGACCTTTTAAGATTTGAGAATAAAAGGTTTGTTAGCGCTCAAAATGTCCCTTTAAAATTTTAAGCACTTTTAGCAAATTTGTGCTAAAATTGTCAAATCCCTTTGATCATTTGCCTATGTCATAGCTTTTAATCCATAATCGAATCTTGTGAGCACTTACTACTAGTTTTGACTAGACACCTCGTGTTCCTTGCCTTTTTTTTTTTTTTTTTAACTGTAACGGTTATGATTTTTATTTATTTGAAAATGATAGATGGGGTCTTTGCCAAGGCAGCCCCGAATACATAGGAGATAGCCAACATTTTCAGTTTCATTGTTACAATCTTTTCAGGGAATTTGATAGCTGTTATCGTCATTGATAAGAATCTGCCCTTTTGTGAGGGTGCATCCTTTGTTTGCCATCCGATCCGCTTCTCCATTCAGATTTCTGAGAATATGATAGAACTTGTAGGAGGTGAACGCTTGAAGGAGTCTTTTCAATCTGCCCAGAATTTTGTTGAGGCTGGCATTGTTGAAGAGGTCCTCCGAATTTAATTTTTTAATAAGAAGCTCTGAATCTCCAAAGACTTGGAGGTCTTTGTCTCCCTTTTCTCTGGCTATTAGGCAAGCTTTGAGGAGGCCAAGGATCTCTGCCTGGTTGTTGGTCTTCTGCCCTAGGCCCCAACAGAAGTTGTCTCTTAGGGTCCCGTCCGAAGAGTAAATGATCCCTCCAGCACCAGCACTTCCGAGATTTCCTTTGGAGGCCCCGTCAAAGAAGATTGTGGTAAGATTTTTAGATTTCCACCAGTTTGTGAAGCTATCTTCAGATTCTCTTATTCGCCACTCCGGGTTTGTTGTTTGAGGAATGAGGAGGCGCTTACGAGGAGAGGGCTCTAACGGTCTGAGCCATCTTCTTTCTTCAGGACGGAGCAAAGGATCTTCGTTGAAGTACTGGTGTTGGTCTATTTCCAAGAGGAGAGCTTTGGCTTTGACAGCGACCTGTGGGGGGGAACGAGAATTTCCGTTAAAGATTTGGTCATTTCGAGCCAACCATAGCTGCCAGCAAACAAATTTGGTGATTGTTGTCCAGATTTTTCGCCAGAAGGATTTAGTGGGAATGCAATGAGGATAGATGTTGTTCCAAGAGGCGAACCAAGCAGCAACTGTGCTCCGAGGGAAGGCTGGGATTTGCAGGTCCAGAAGAGAGAGTCTCCATACTTCCTTGGCGAAGTTGCACTCCAGGAATAAATATTGGGTTGTTTCAGAGTTGCTTCTGTAGAGTTCGCACTTGTAGGGCCCTGCAATTTTCCTTTTCTCTAGATTATCTCCTGTGAGCAGTTTATTTTGCATCACCGTCCAAAAAAAGAAATTGACTTTGGGGAGAGCTAGATTTGCCCAAACTAGCTTCCAGAAGGCAGGGGGATGACTGTTGTCCTTTGTGTTCTGAAGAGCTTTGTATCCAGCTGCTGTGGTGTAAGTTCCTGTCAGTCTCCAGGCCCAGCTGTCCCTTAAGTTGCGATTTTCAGGATTGGCGCCTTCTACCAATTCGGCGAGGAGATTTTTTTGGTGTGATAGCCAATCAGGAATGCCAGTAAAGTCCCAACCGGCCCAATCTCCCCGGCTGTCCCACATCGAGATATCGAAAAGTCTGCTTTTGCCTGCCCGAATTAGCTAGTCTCCGATTTCAGCTATGTCTTGATTCGCCTCCAAAGGGTCACGCCCCATTATTCTGTCTTGCCAAATATAAGTGCTCTTGCCATTACCCGGCGCTTTATACAGAGAGTTGTTGAAAAACGTACTGCTTTTACAACATAATTTCCAGACAAGCGTGCTATTAACTGTGGGATCGAATTGTAGTTTTCTGTATGAAGAATTTCGGGCGTATTTGCATAGGAGGGTGTTGCTGGTCGGATGTTTGGGGTCGTGGGCAATTTGCCATAATAGTTTACCTCCCAACGATTGATTAACAAGGGAGGGATCTCGGATTTGGAGACCCCCCTCTGCTATCGGGCGCCGAACCAACTCCCATTTTGCTAGATGTAATCTATTTTCGTTTCCTTTTCCCCCATGCCAGAAAAAGTCCCTTAATAACTTTGTAATCTGATCCGTGACAGCTCTGGGTGCAAATAAGAAGGCCGACTGATAGATTGGCAGCGCGGCCAACTGTGACTTTATTAAAATAAGTTTTCCTGCGTTGGTCAGCCAGAAGCCACCCCATGCAGCGATCTTTGATTTGAGTTTGCAAATAATATCTGCCCAGAGTGACCTTCTATTGGCCCCAATTGTTATAGGCAGGCCAAGATATTTTATCCGATCCCAAGTGGCATGTCCGTTGAACCCCATGATATTCACAATATTATTGAGCTCTTGTTGTCCTGTGTTCCAACTGTATATTTCACTCTTTCTCTCATTGATAAGAGCTCCTGAGACTCTGCAGTAGCTTTTGAGGACATAGTCAAAAGCTTTAGCTATCCTGGTGGATGCGCCTCCGAGGAGCAGAGAGTCATTTGCAAAGAGGGAATGGTTCATAGGAGCGGCCTCTGGGGAGGATTTTAGGCCGGGAATGGTGCCATCTATTCTTTCAACTGAGATTTTTCTACTGAGTGTGTCAGCCATTAAGATATACAGAAAAGGAGAGAGGGGGCAGCCCTGCCTGATGCCTCTCCTGGCTTGGAAAAAATTGGAGGGTCTGCCATTGACAAGGGGAGCAATCCAGGGGTTTTCGATACAGGCATTTATAAGCTGTACAAAATGAGGCGAGAAGCCAAAGGCAAGGAGGGTCTTGATGAGGAAAGAGCGATTGACTCGATCGAACGCGTTTGCCATATCTAATTTAATCAGCATACCTTTCTCCTTTCGCTTTTTGCTGGAATGGATTGTTTCCTGGACTTGTATGACATTGTCAAGAATATTTCTGCCCTCCACGAAGCCTCCTTGAGGACTGGAGATCAGCCTCTTGAGCAGGGGCTTGATCCTGTTTGCCAGCAGTTTGGCTAGAATTTTGTAAGAGGCATTACAGAGTGATATGGGTCTGAACCTGGCAAAAGTTTTGGGGTTGGATTCCTTGGGGATTAAAGCGAGATAAATGGAGTTGATTCCTCCTCCAATCTTGGCTTTTCTCATGAACCCCTTTATCATTTTTTGAAGGTCTCTTTTGATGATATTCCAACAAACTTTATAGAAATGTATCATGAATCCGTCCGGGCCTGGTGCCTTATCTGAGCCCATGGACCATATGACTTTGATAATTTCCTCCTCTGTTACCTCTCTGATGAGAGCAGAATTGTCTTCAGGACTGAGGAGGTGAGGAATATTGTCAAGAAAATCTGCACTTTCATCTTCAGTGGCCTGGGTTCCATCACTAAACAGATTTCTGAAGTGGCTATCCGTTGTTGCTTTGATTTGGGTGATGCCTTTGCTGACCTGGCCCTCTGTAGTCTTTATTTCAGAGATATGGTTCCTTGACAGCCATGCTCTGTATTGTCTGTGGAAGAAGGAGGTGTTATGATCCCTTGCATCTAACCACAAACTCCTGGACTTGATTCTCCAGTATTCTTCTTCATTGCAAAAGGAACGATATGCTGAGGCTTGTGCTTTTGTTTCTTGTTCCAGCAGTTCCGCTATAATCTCTTTGTTTTCAATTTCTGTCTGCAAAGCCTCAAGATTAGACACTGCTTCTTTCCTTGCGTTGATTGGAGTAGGGGCAGGAGTCTTTATCCACTCCTTCAACGCTTGTTTTGTGGCCTTCATTTTTTGTTCCCACACGTAGCTTGAAGATCCTGAGAATGTTTTGGCCCAGGCTTCTTTTACAGTTTCGTAAAAGCCTTCTCTCTCTATCCATGAGGGGCTAAAGCGAAACGGAAGGGGCCCGAGATCTTCCTCTTCCTCTATGAGCAGCTGAATCGGCTTATGGTCTGAGGTAAGCTTTGGTAAAATTTTATTTTTGATTATCTTTTTTCCCATAATGAGGGAACCTTGAACCAGAAAACGATCAAGTCGAGCAGAGATATGCTCTGTCCCAGTTCTGTTATTCAACCAAGTGTAGAGGTCACGTATAGGGATGAAATCTAGTAGATCCCAGTGGTACTGAAGTTCTTCCACAAAGGTCAACATCGGGTCTCTGTTGGTGGAGCTGCTTCTTTTCTCTTTTGGTTTCAGAACTATATTGAGATCTCCTGCTAGGATAATGTTGCTTGGGTTGTGTTGTTCCAAAAATGGTGAAATAAATGACAGGAACGTAAAGATTAAATAAGGAAATAGTCAACTTACTTGCAAAATGAGTCAGCTCCGTGAAGATCCAGTGTTGGGTTTCATGTGTTTTGTTCAGCGAAAAAGTATCTTCTGTCCATAGAGTTGCCAGCCCTCCGGAAGAGCCCCTTGAACTTACTGCTATGCCAGCTCTCTTCTTCCATTTTGATTTGCTGATGTCTAGTAGTGTTCGGTCTTCGATCTTTGTCTCTTGGAGCATGAGGATATCTGAGGATTCTATTTTTTGGAGGTCCATGACTGCTTCAGCTTTGGAGACGTTCCCTAGTCCTCTACAGTTCCAAGAGGTGAGCTTCATGTAAAACTTAAGAGGAGGGGGAGGGGCCTCCCTTTGAAGGCCTTGATCTGGTGTTTTTGCCGATGGACATTTCTATAGTGGATTGACTTCCTTGGACTTTGAGTCTCTCTGCTTCCTCTTCCCTTAATTCTTTGCGGGATTTCCTTCCTGCTCTTTTAGTGGGGCGCTCAAAGGTTTCATCCTCTGAGGATCCGGCACTTTCAATTCGTTTTGGCCTTGTTATTTCAGCGTAAGATGGATTGGGAGGGCTGCCTTGTGGGGCCACTACCTGTATAGTTGCTCCCTTTTCTTTGTTGGGTGGAGGGGCTTCTGGTTGCTCCTGATTTTCATTTGCTGCTCCTGCTTGATTGTTCTGTGGGTTTTCTAATTCCTTCGGAGTTGTGTCCTTTTCTTGAGTGTTCTTGAAGCTGCCTGATGCTCCTGCGATGTGCCTTTTGCCATTGCCCTTTCTTTGTTGGGAGTTTTTTTGCACTACTGTCCATTGGTCCTCTTTTGGCATGTCTGGTTGATCCTCTGCTTTTTTCTTGCAGTGCTTTGCAAAGTGCCCGTGACCATGGCAGTATTTGCATTTGAAGGGAAGCTGCTCGTAATCCAATTCCTGGATATGTGTCCACCCAGCGACCGTAAGATTGATTGCTTCAGGCAAACCCTCTTCTAGATCAACTTCGATGCAAATTCTGGCGCAGGAGAACTGATCTTTCCTTGCTGCTTGATCAATGTATTTTCCGAGCGCATTGCCAATGATCTGGAAGGTTTTTTTATTCCAACAGTGTAGAGGCAGATGTGGAAGGCGCACCCACACCGGGACAGCCTTAGGAACATCCTGAGAGGGGTCGAAGTCGGGAGACCATTTGTTTAGATACAGTCCTTGTGGTCCCATGAAATAAGGGCCATTTCGAAAGATCAAACTTCTGTCATCTGAGTTTTCAAAGACAAATATGAAGAAACCCTTGCCAACGAAGTAACTCTTGAACCCCTCTTTAATCAGAGGTGACCAGTTTCTTTGTGTCCAATCTTCTACCGACTTTGGGGACGGCCAGAGGCCCGTGAACTGGCCTATAAGCCCTCTCTCGGCGAGATTCAGGGCGGCTTTGCATGTCTCTTCTTCAGGCAAAGCAACCATGGGGATCGAGTCAAGTTTCTTAACGAACTTCTGTTGGCTGGACGTGAGAGGGCGTTTTGGTGCTGCTGCTATCAATGCTTTGAAAGCGGTGATCTCAGGCGGTGGAGGAGGGACAGAGCCCCCACTGGAATCCATTGGCGAGACTCTGCAAGAGCCCTACATCCGGGGGGATGCTCAGACTGGACCCCAATAGACCAGGACTCCAATCTGACAATCTTCCACTGAGGATACTGCTGCTAAAGAGGCACTAACCTGCGGCCAGAGGCACAGATGGCCAGCGGCTAGGTCTGGTTGCAGACGAGTAAAAAATCAAAAACTAAAATAATAGGAAAGGTGGTGAGCTTGGCTCAGAACGGTTAATTAGACAGCGAGCAACGCCCATGTTTGGGTTTGAACCCGAGACCTGACCGTCATTACATGACCGACCTTACCACTACGTCGCACCCACGACCTTCTCGTGTTCCTTGCCTTTTAACTTGTATTTCGGAAAGAAAAATAAATAAAAATAAAAAATTGAATTAGTATGCCTAGATTTGGAATTCTGTATATTTTTATATAAAAATATACCTTTTATTTAGTCTTTTTTACCAAAAGTGGTGTGTGCGCTTAAGTGCTTCATTCCTAAACCGTCCTTCATACTAAGTCACCATCCATGTGCCAAAGTCCACAAATTACACATGTCGAACACATGTCAACACATAAAGCAACACAAGCCCAGTGCAAGCGCCAAGCCCAATTCCTTTCCACATGTCTCATCGAATATCAATACGAGCGTCGGCGCATATAAAGGCCTTAATCTCTAAACTCCCAATGCATGTGGGATATGGGATATTGAGTGAATAAATAAATAAAAATACAGTCCTAAAAACTCTCATGCTAGCTATTGCTGAGATTACAGATGTCAAAGGGAAAGCTCAGATCGACGGGCTTGGAGGTTTCATGTGTAGGTGAAAGTGTCAGTTGTTAAAGCTCCGCAGATATGATAGATGTCAGGTCATTGCGAAGCAGATTGTTTGGGAAAAGGAGCTCTGGATATGTTGAGTATGAAGTTCAATGGTCTTCATCATGATGCAAATAAAATGCTAAAACCAAGAGTCTGGTCAATGTTTTCCTATTGCAAGGGAACTACAACTTTGTTGCTGGAGTTGTGAATGCCTCCCTAGGTATACTACAAAACTATGGTCAAAGACTGCTCAGACATTCTAAATGAACCCATCGAAGGTCAAACTCCAAGGTTACGACCATGATCACATGTCTACAGGAGGCGTTGATTTGAATGGTTATGTTGAAGTGATACCTGGGTATGAAAAGAGCCTTCACAGTTTGGGTGTTGTCGATAAGTTGAACAGGGAGAATCTTGAAGTTTCAAATGTCTCATATAAACCCAAATTAGATTCCAAAGTTGGACATTGCCTCTTATACGAGTAGTTGGGTTTGTTGCGACCTTTGTTTGCATTTATGTGTTGATTGTGCAGGTGCTAGGGTTTCCATGTGTGCATGTGTGGAATCAAGTCATTGAAAATTCCTACAGGTGTGCTCATGTGTCGAAAAATTGCACACAAGTCCCCAGCTCATTCATGTTTTGACCGACTTTGAACATAAGAAATCTGTGTCATTGTTCTACACTACAAGATAAAATGATAAAGCACTCGTGTGACATCTTTCAACATATAAGATAGGGACACTAACAACAAACCATAAGGTGGTTGTAAAAAACATGAATTAGTGGCAATATCAAGAAGATTAAAAGTGTCAAGGAATCTAATAATCAGAGGATTTGAGCGCAGAAATCCATGAAAATGTGCTTTTGTAGTGCATATTCCATAATACAGAGGAGCAGATCGTAACATTCCTCTACCTAGTCTTCCAAATAACTGTGTTCTTGTTTATGCATACACAATACTACTATGTCTATTGTCTAAAGGTTTTGGTATGGATGATACATTGGAATTGATAAAGAGGCCACGACAAAAGTAGATACCGGGGTATTGTCAGAGAGCATCCAAGTTTATACATTGGCAAAAAAGTGCAGCTTCACTTGAGCATATTAAGGAGGGATTCTTCACTAAACAGGGCTTCCCAAATTGTTGTAGGACAACATATGCAACCCATATAAAACTTGAGCTTTCATACCATGAGTCATCCATTGATTGGTATAACCATGAGCACAATCACAATATGCTTGTTCAAGCCATTTAGATAGTAATATGCATTTCCTTCACATTTGCACAGGTTGGCCTGTGTCTTTTAATAATGTTGGTCTATTAAGGAATTGTTCCTTTTACAGCTTGTGTGAGGAAGTGAAGCAAATTACATTGCAGGCAATATTGTTTATGCAATAGCAACAACAAATGCAATTATTGCAAGTCATATTGTAATAGAAACAACTAACACGGTTGTTGTTGCAGGAGGTAAGAGAAAGAGTGTGTATGGTTACAATGACAATATTGCAAAAAAAAAATTCTTCAACAAGACAAAGTATGCATATTTTAAGATGGCCAGCTTTTCAGTAGATCCCGAGATTTCTTGAGGGCATGATTATCATTTTCAACATTTGTCCAAGCTTATCAAAGATCCATAAATGAGAGGAATTCGAATTACACATTGGTCAAAGTGGTTCCACAAATCTGGGATCTTGAACCAACTTTCCTATATTTGACTTTCAACTCAAGTTTGTTGTCATACTTTAGGTAAGTTGAGTTGTGTAAACTCATCATCCAGAGAATACAAATGGCAGTCAACATAGCTGGAAGTCAAGCATCATCAAGTGGTAATCCCATATTTCAAGGGAATGAATCAGCAGTCAACAGATGGTAGAGATTTTTTCAACTCCAACAATTTGAGACTCAAGCTTTTCAACAGCTCGAGGCTTTGCAACCAAATTGTTTTTTAGATTATTTTTATTATTATTTTATTTTGATTTGATTCCAACAAAATAGCAACAGATAAGATAATCTAATATATATATATATATATATATATATATATATATATATATATATATATATATATATATATA
>JZKD02S1836694.1:37588-52399 GCA_000966675.3 Picea glauca
CAAATTGGTGTATGAGACCCCCTTGTTTGTGGGACAAGGGACCCCCCTCCACCCAACGATTTGACTAGTAAAGTCTACGAAGGTATACATACCCTACCCCCCTCTGGATTTGAACTTGTGACCTCTTAAGAGGAAACACATGTTCTTAACCATTAGGCCCACTCACGCTGTATGTTGCATACATTTGTGGCTTCTTTTTTCGGACGACCTCTATATAATCGATTTGGTGTACGTCACTATATATACTTCTTGTTGTGGTCGATTTCTCATTCCTCCTCCTTTGTTGCAGACTAATTTCCTTTTTCCCTCCATTGGCATGTTGGATGAAGACGAAGCTCTCATGCTTCAAAAATTGCAGGAGATTGGTGCGAAGAAGGCTATCGCCTTGGAAGAATCTCACAACCGATTTTGTGCAGAAGTCACCATTTTGCAAAATGTCATTACACAGTTGCATACTGACAATCAACGCTTGAGCAGTGAGCTGAAGATAGCCCATACCTGGCTGGAAGATGAGGATGCTCTCTTTCAAACCATCCTTTTTCAACGGTTTGATGAAAATTCTAGGAAGATTGTTGACCTAGAACAGACCACGGAGACCATTTTCCAAGATCTAGTGGATGATTTTGGTGACAAGACTGATCTTGCCGATGATATTGTGAAGTAGGTGAAATTCATCTCTCATGAAAATGTTTTCTTGAAGACAAAGAATGAAGGACTGACAAATTAGTTGAAATATGCAAAAAACGTGTTCCAAACTGTTGTGATTGAGCACTCCATAAGAGTTGCTACTATGGGGAACACTCCTGCTGGATTTTTTCAGACTCTTGCAAACAAATTTGAGGAAAAGTTTGACCTTCTTGACGACTTGGAGGAAGAAGTGAAATCCCTTCTCCATACAACAATGAGTACAAATGTCATCCAATTGATGGAAGAGAATACCCAACTGATTCGTGAGGATTCCCACTTGCAGGCCTCTGTTGATGAGCTTAGTGAAGAAGTTTCTCCACTTGAAGAAGATAAACATCAGTTGTTTGGCGTGCATCATACATTGAAGGAAGATTATGATGCCATATTGTTGCATATGACTAAGAAGGATGAGACTCTTTAGAGCTTGCAAACTGTTGCACAAAATGTTGAGATAACTGTGGAGAAGAAGATTGATGTTGATTCTTCTTCCACCATTGCTTCTAGTCCAACTGTTTGTGAGAAGAATGTTGATGTTGTTGAGTTTCTAAGCTCACCCATTTCTTCTCCACCCCCTCCTTCTATTTGTAAGAAAGATGTTGTCAATTTATGCTTTGAAACTGATAATTGTGTTGTTTCACCCAACTTTGAAAAACACATTACAAGTATAGGATCACCACTGCTCAGTAAGATGGGATATATTAGAGGAGGAATTGGAAAGAATGGATAGGGTATTGCTGCTCCTATTGTGCCTGCGATGCTTCCACCAAGAATTGGTCTTAGATATGATGATATTGTTTCCTCCTTGACTACACCTGCCCTTGTTGCAAACATGGATTTTTGTTGTTGTTGCAGGTGGCGTTTAGACTAATGAGAAATCACCTGGACTGATTGATTAAGTGGTTGTTCCTGCCATGCGATAATCTCAAACTATTGTTGTTGATGACGTTGCTGCTGATATACTAGGTTGTTCTACTCTCGAGAATACACCTGACCTCGAGCCTATATCTCTTGATCAACTAGTACAGAGCTCTGTGTCTTATCGTCATCCTAGCCATCGAAGAAGTGGCAAGCATGATTTTAGATTCTTGCAGAAGAGACGTGAAAGACATAACTGGACCAACACCAATTACCAGGATAGACTGTGGTTGGATTGATGAGTGGTCATGGGCACATTTGAACCAATGTTTGAAGAGTTCCTATCGTTGTGTTTCTCGGATGTACGAACACAAAACGCTCCTACTCATTATTGATGTTTTGCAATGGCCGACCATAGGTTTGACCCGACTTGACAGTCGACTGGGATTCGACCTGACTTAATAGTCGACTAGAGGTGTTTCAACTATGCATTTGTCAACTAAGTTCTGACCATCTATTGTCTGTCGATTGGTGTGTTTCAACGAAGATTTGTTGTTGATACTTTGACCCCTCAATGGTGTTTAAGGGGGGGAGTAATTGAAGTTGTTGATGTATAAACCCAACATATGAGTTGTGTGTTGACTCGACCTGAATTATTGAGACCAACCAAACCATGTTTTGCTCTGTTATTGGGAGTTGTACTTCTTCTTATTATAACTATTGCAGAGACTATTTGGATACAAAGACTATCTATCTTGGTAGATATTGTTGGATTGAAAAAGACTGATTATATTGATGGATTTCTTGTCTAGTCAACTCATCGACTGGTTAGTGATGTCTTATTGTCTAGTTGATTGACCGACTCGGATCGTGTTTCAACAACTGATTTTTCAACCCATTTTGCAATGGATGGATGCTCTTTGGCCTTGATCCATGTTGACGGTGATTAGACTTCCTCAGGAGTGTTGTTGTACCGTCTTGTGATCAGATTTTGTAGTCAAGACAAATTGAGTGGGGGAATGCTACAAAATTTATTTGAATTTGTTTTCTTCCAAGCTTAGTTTATGGGGGGGGGGTGTTGAAACATGCGATTCCTTTGTAACCTCACCTTTTCAGATGTATGGGTCGACCAATTATTTGGGTCGAGGACGACTAAACCCTCGGTTGAGCATGTCTGCTTATGGATTCTCGATCCACGTTTTATGGACAGGTGCAACCGCCTTCACTTGAGTTCATTGATTTTGGTCCATGACCAAACTTATTTATAGATGGTCTTAGTGATCGGTCTATTATTATCTCAGATTGTCAGATCATCTCAAGAGATATTCTCTCGCTCTCATTGAGTGACTCGTGCTTCAGTACTACGGTGTCTTTTGACACCACCATTGTCTCTCGGATCCGTTTTCCTCTGCATTCAATCCATGTTCCAACGTTCATCTGTAATATATATCTTTATTTTCTCGCTTCTTCTTCTTCTACACAATTTCTCTCAAAGTTTTATGTTTGTATATCAAAGATCAAACATAAGGCTGAGTTTTTGAGTGTTAATTCTTTTTATTCTTCCAAGTCTCTTCCTAAAAATATCAGTAGGATTATTTTACAACCATATATGTGACTGATAAATGTAAGCCAAGATTTTCTAAATGATTCATGGAGGTTTAATCCTTGCATTTGGAAACCTTTATTTATGAGCATCAATCATTTTTTTTATTGAAATGTTGTGTAATATCTTTATGTATTAAACTCTACTGAGAACTACTTCGGGGTATAAATTTAACGAATTCTCAAACTTTGGGATTTATGAGCATGAGATTTTTAGAGTATTCCCATCAAATTATTTTAAGTTTTGAATGCAATAACTCATTTAAAGTTCTCTGAAGTGATCAACACCATTTCACTCTTTCTTGTGAGAAAATATGGATGCATCTTATGCTTGCATGTGTTTTAGAGGGATGTTATAATGATGCTAAGCATGCATTTATTTTGATATTGAATCCTTTATTCATCTTTTTATTGTCAAAAAACTATTTTCTCCATTTCCAAGCAATATTGCACTTAAGAAACAAACTAGTTATCAAGAACCATTTTATACATAAACTAAAGAAATAAATATTTGGGGTTTGTTGTTTAACATTCTCCCATTTGGAAGTCCAATCCAAGAACATCAAGCTACATATTTTGGACAATTACAGAGGAGTACCACCTCTATAAAAACACAAGGGGATTTTGTCCTCGTGAGGTTGTTGTTGGGATTGTGTAACATCCCCAGCCATCAACAGGCTGGGAAATGCTACCACGCGGAAATACATACATAAATAGATATATCTAACATGCATTTCAATCGAAATAAAACACATAACACAACGTTACTGCTACTATACAGATTCAAATGTAATAGATAGTAATTTATATACGCAACATAATACATAATAACATTCAAGCATCATAGACATGCATAACATAAAAATTAAGCACGTCAATAATACTTATTTTTTCAACTGGAGTAACACCACCAACTACATGCAGAACTTCCATGAACCTCCCAGCCATAGACCACACTGCTCATCATGCTCAGCAGTGGGTCACCCCTGAGCTGGGACCAAGCTCCACCCAGGGCAAGGGAATCCTATACTAGGTTGAAGTTGCAGGAAAACTGCACAGTGCAACTGGAAGGATTCTCTCCAGGAGCCTTCTTACACCCATTACTCATGAACTCTCATTCCCCACATGCATGTTCCACCCGGGAGTATACACCTTCACTATCACATAGTCCATCGACTGCTTCACCTCCCCCTCTGGGTCTCGACAATAGGTCGGATCAGAAATTCTCAGAGCTTTGCAGTTGGTGCTGGACTCTCTCTGAGAGAAAACCACTTCCCAACAAACTCTCTCACTTGGAGAGAGCTACTCACAGGCTTGACAACCTACCTTTTCAACCACAGGCATGCCAACCCACATCTTCAACCACTTCCGACTAAATTCCCTCAAGGTAAGGATAACAACAACAACAACAACGTTCAGTTAACTCACGGGGGACAACAACAACAGGAAATTGCATATGGATGTCCAAAACAACAACAATCCCACTAAGACAGATCATGAATCAGGTAACACATAGGACAACAACCCAAACAGTTAAGCACGAACTCAGATTTGTAGTGTGGATAAACCTGGGTTCACGGGACACATAGGTCGACTTCTCTCTTCCCACTGGTTTCTCAGATGTGTGAGGTTATGCAGAGGCAGACACAGACGCAAAACAAGTTTAGACGAATATCCCTGCAAACTCAGGCTGAGGATGGAAGAATGGGCAATGAACCCCCAACATAGTTGACGCTTCAACTTTTAACTGCATGTGCCCAGGTCGACACTTGTCTTCCTAGAGCTGCATGCATTCCCTTTTGCAGACGTTGCCTCTCCCAGGACTTAGGATAAAAACATGTCTTTTACACAACTTTGGAATAACAATAAATTATTATTCTCAAGGACTTAAGACCCTAAGCTTAGCCCCTCTTTCCAACCTTTTCATCTCCCTTTCCCTTACCCACCCTGTGAAAGCTTAGTTCCCCCATCACTCTTTCTTCGTGGCTGGTTTGCACGCAACGATGTTTATATTTTTATTAATGATCTGCATATTTACACATACAAAGTCAGGCTCATTGGCCTTGACATCTGGCTCACCAGTCTAATAAACGCACAAGTCTCTCAGCTTATAACCACCGGCTCACCAACTTATAAACAAAATTACAATTTAGTAGGGGCTTGACCTTGGGGTATTACAATCCCCTCCCCTTATTTTTGCACTGTCCTCAATGCAACTCTTTACACAACATCAACAAGATTTCCAAAATCTTCAAAAAGATGCGGGTACTTTGCCCGCATAGCATCTTCATGCTCTCATGTCGCATCCTCAAGACCGTTCCAGGTCCACTGAACCTTTACAAGCCCTATGGATCGATTCTGAAGTTGTTTTCTCTTCCAGTCTAATATGCGCACATGATGCACTTGCAATACACCTTCTTGCTCCACTTGAATCGCATTCCAATCGATTACATGATTAACATCAGGTATATATTTCTTAAGTAATGAAATATGAAACACATTATGTACAGTCATGTATGCAGGTAATGAAATCATATATGCAACTGGTCCAATCCTTTCTAGGATTTCAAATGGCCCACAAAATCTGGCTACCAACTTCGAATAGTTTCCCAGCCTCAGGGAGCTTCTGTTAGCTTTCACTTTCAGAAAAACATGTTCTCCCACTTTAAAATCTTTGTGGGTTCTATTTTTATCAGCCTAACTTTTCTGCCTGTCTTGGGCAACTTTCAAATTTTGCTTAATCTTTAGCATTTTCTCTTCCATTTCCTTGAGCAACTCTGGCCCAACTATTGCTCTATCAACTGGGTTATCCCAACTTACTGGAGTATTGCACTTTCTGCCATAAAGTTCTTCAAATGGGCTCATCTTCAACAATGCTTGATACCCATTGTTGTAGGCAAATTCTACTAAGTGTAGGTAGTCTTCCCATTTAGATGGTTTGTCCATCACATACATCCTTAGCATGTCTTTTATCACTTGGTTCACCCTCTCTGTCTACCCATCAGACTCAGGATGATAAGCAGTGCTGAAGTTCATATTCGTTCCAAACCCCTTGAATAATCCTTTCCAGAACTTTGAGGTGAATTTTGGGTCTGTGTCAGACACAATTGTCTTGGGAATACCATGCAATCATGCTATTTCCCTCATAAAAATATCAGCAATGTTAATTGCCTTGTGAGTAGTCTTTAGTGGAATAAAATGGGCATCTTTCGTAAGCTTGTCCACCACCACCATGATTGAATCATGTTGCTTGCCTGTTCTGTGCAATCCTGTGATGAAATCCATTGTCACTACCTCCCACTTCCACTCAGGAATGGGTAAAGGCTGTAGCAACCCTGCTGAGTGTCTATGCTCATCTTTAACCTTCTGGCATTCCATACATGTGGTGATGTATTCTCCAATTTCCTTCTTTATACTTGGACAAAAGTAATGGCTCTTGACTACCGCCACAATTTTCTGATATCCAGGGTGCCCAACATAAGACACATTATGCATTTCTTTCAAAATCATAAGTTTCAATTCCTGGACGGTAGGTACGTAAATTCTGTTCTTGTACATAAGTGTTCCGTCAGTTTCCAATTTATAATTCTCCACTTTCTGTGGCATCTTACCTTGTTGTAACTTTGCTACCAAATCCCTGCATTGCAAATCTGCATTTGTAGCTTCTGAAATTCTTCTTTTAATATCAGTTTGGTACATACTAATGGCTGTAGCATGCAATTCATACACTCTCCTGCTGAGTGCATCAACCACTTTGTTCTCTTTTCCTTTGATATGCTTGATATAAAAGTCATATTCACAAAGAAACTCCAACCACCTACTCTACCTAGAATTCAAGGTAGGCTGATCAAACAAATACTTCAGACCGTTGTGGTCTGTTCTCAGTTTGAACCTCTTTCCCATGAGGTAATGCCTCCATTTCTTCAGAGCGTGAATGATAGCTGCCAACTCCAAATCATGAGTGGCATAGTTCTTTTTCGTTCTCTTTCAGCTTCCTAGACTCATAACATATCACAAATCCATTCTAGCTGAGGAATCCTCCTAGTCCTTCTTTGCATGCATCTGTACACACTATGAAATCTTCATTCAAATCTGCAATCCTTAGGATTGGAGCACTGGTTAACAACTGCATCAATCGTTGGAAGCTTCTCTCACATTCTTCTATCCACTGAATCTTCTTCTCCTTCCTTTGCAGGGAAGTGATGGGGTGAGCTATCCTTGAGAACCCTACAATGAACCTTCTGTAATAGCCAGCTAGACCCATAAAGGATTTGACTTCTGACACATTCTTTGGCGTTGACCATTCTATGATGGCCTCAATCTTCTCAGGATCCACAACTATCCCATCCTTTGAGATGATATGCCCCAAGTAATGAATCTGCTTTTGATAAAATGTGCACTTTCTCAGTTTAGCATACAATTGGTGCTCTCTTAGCACTTGCAACACCATCCTTAGATGTTGTTCATGATCTTCCTCTGACTTGGAATACACCAGGGTGTCATCCAAAAATACTATGACAAACTTGTCCAGATATTCTCTAAATACACCATTCATTAGACACATAAAGACAACAGGCGCATTCGACAACCCAAATGGCACCACTGTGAATTCATACTGACCATACCTTGTTCTGAAGGCAGTCTTGCTGATGTCTTCATCGTTTATTCTTACATGGTGATATCCTGATCTAAGATCTATTTTCGAAAATATCTTAGCATCCTTCAACTAGTCAAAGAGATCATCGATCCGTGGTAGAGGATACTTGTTCTTAACAGTCACTTTGTTTAATTTTCTGAAATTGATGCACAATCTCAATGTTCCATCCTTCTTCTTCAAGAACAGGACTGAGGCTCCCCAAGGTGATACACTTGGGCGTATATACCCCTTCTTTAGAAGCTCTTCAAGCCGCAATTGCAGTTCTTTCATCTCTGGCGTACTCATTCTGTAAGGAGCTTTCGACTCTGGTGTTTCTCCAAGCATCAAGTTTACAGAGAAGTCAATATCTCTTTTCGGGGATAGTCTGGGTACCTCTTGGAATACATCTTCAAACTCTTTTAGTATCGCATGGTCTTCGATCTTTGACACCTTATCCTCAGGTGCTTCCTCCAAGTGGACTGCAAATAATTGACAACCTTTCTTGTAGCACTTCTTCAGCTACATTGCTAAGATTTCTATGACAATGACTGCCCTGGGAATTCCCTGCACTGTCCTTGGGTTTCCTTCCTCATCCAGGCAAGTGAATGCCTTTTTACGACAATCTAATATGGTCTGGTGTTGGTCCAACCAGTCCATACCAATTAGGCAATCATAAGAACCTAAAGGCAATATATTCAGGTCTGCCTTAGTACTTAGTCCATTCATGTCCACTAGACATGATTTAACCGACTCAACAACTTTCCTCTTGGCTCCTGTAGCCAGCTGCACCAACCAAGATTTCTCATGCTTGATTCTTGGTAATGCAACCTTTCCACCATTCTAGGATCTACATAACTATGATTAGCTCCCGAGTCTATTAAAATAGTAAATGCATGGTTATTGATCATACCTTCAACTTCAATCATGTGCAACTAATATTCTGCTTGCTTGTTGTCCAGGGCTACGTAGATCCTGGGCACTCTACTTCCCATGTTCTCCACTGTTTCAACTTGCTGAACATTATGGGCAACTCTCACTTTTCCATTTTTGCGGGGACAATCTCTGTACTTGTGGTTTCCCTGATAGCCCCAACATTGAATGGGCGTCTGCTTTGGCCTTTGTTCTCCTACATCAACTGTTCTTGGCTCTCTAAACGATGGCTATCCTTGAGGACTATTTCGAAAAATGGAGGTTTGTTTCCCTTATGCCTCTGCTCCTTCTTGAACTTCTTTTGGTCATCCCAAGCCTTCCAAAAAGTGGGATTTTCTCTTTGCTGCTCATATAAGCATTTCTCTCTTCTTATCATTTCTTCCATAGTTTTTGGGTCATCATACTGAATGTTGTCCCCAATGGAAGGTGGTAGTCCACTCAGATACCTTTGAATTTTGACAGTCTCATCCTTGATGAATGAAACATACTTCAGTAATTCCAAAAACCTTCGCTCATATTCATTAATGGTCGTGCTATCGAGCTTGAGTTCAAAGAACTCTTTCATTTTTCTGTCATAATATATTTTAGTCAAGTATTTCTTTTCAAAATACTTCTTGAATTCTTTCCAAGGAAAATCTTTCTCTCTAATGTGCTGCACCTACACAAGATGATCCCACCACATGGATGCCTTTCCTTTTAGTTGATACATTACAATTCTTCCTTCTGCATGAGAGGAATAATTTTGTAGTTGGAAATATTTCCTCTTTCCAAGCAACCATGTTTCAACATATTCCTCCTTCTGGTGTTCTCCATCAAACGTAGGAGGCTTAATCTTGTTCATTTCTCCCTTCAGTTCATCCACTCTAGATCTCTTGTGATTTCTGGTAGGAGATGGGCTTGAACTACTATGTGCCTCCTTATTGGGCTGCTTCAGGGAGTGGCGACCATGCCTACTAATGCTTCTTGATCTTCTTTTCTTCTCAGGGGTCTTGCAACTACCTGATTTGCTTGAGTCGGTCTCCTTATCCAAATTATTTTCGATTTGTTCCAGACTCTTCACCAACTTTAAGTTGAATTCTCCCTATCAATCCTTGGCCTTCAGGAGCTTTCTGTTAGCTGCTTGGTTAGTCTGGGAATCTTTCTGCAATCGCTCAATGATTTTCATCATATGCCCTTCCTTATCTATCTCTTCTCCGTGTCCATTGGAGTTCGATCCTTCAACTCCCAAGGGGACGTCCATCCATTTTACTTCATTATCTGAACTAGAATCAGTCCGTTCCTCTTCCATTTCTCTGCACTCAGTGTCAATTCGTGTCCCGACACTTGTTGAAATCTACAAACACAACGTGCAGTCAACCAGAATTTGTCAAGCCATCATTCCTTAACAAATCCCACATAATTCATAAACTGAATTTGTTTTAAGAAACGTTCAGATTTCATGAATTTTCCAAGCTCTGCTTGGCTCTGTAACAATTTCAGGCCTCAACCCTTTTCTCTTAGCCCCAACCCCTGCGACCATGGGTTGTGACCAAGCGCTAGATCGATAGGCACTTAATCAGGACTTCGGGTTTCAAAGTCTTCATAATACATCACAAAAGACTCTCGGAGTTCTGAATTAATGAACTTGCGAAGTAAGGTGGATCAACATTCCACGTCTACCCAGCATCCAACGAATGACACTCTCTATGGAACTTCTATCATCGAAGCTTCGAGACTTTGGAGCTTCAGAACTTCGGTTCTGGAAACTTTCATGCTTGCTTCCTTCCAATCTCGCAACTTCCGAACTTCCGACTTCTCTATCCTTCGAGCCCACATAGTACAACTATCACCAACTAAGGCGATGGCACGTGGTATGCCTAGGAAGGTCCACATCACCCCAGGCGACATCATCCAGCCCCACCACGTCTACCCTTTTACTTCGAAACTTCGGGTTTCGAAAGTTTGTGCATCAACACTTTCCCCTTCTCCTGATTGTCGCAGTTCCGAACTTTATCTGGATAATCGATGGTCCTTATCTCTCCCACAACCAATGATCGAGATCCACTTTGCGATTCCTTTCTTTGGAAGTGTTCACCACTCTTCACTTCTAATCTTGAGATTTTGCGAATTCTGAATGTTCTCGTGACTAACTAGTGCACAGCTTCTTAAGATATAATGATCAATCTCTCCCCTCAGATCTATGGTGTAGATCTCTTCCAGGACCTTGGAGCTTCAGACTTTGGAAGTTTGTACCTCAACACACCCCACTTCTCCTGATTTCTGAACTCTGATAGGCTTCGAGGATAAACCTCCTGCACCTTCCCCAGATCTGATGGTCGTTAAAGGGTTTCCCTTCCTTCCGAACAGATCCTACGACCCACATTACTCTGCGATCCAATACCATTTCTGTCGTGGTTTTACGATACCGCTACTCCTCTTGATATTCATAACACGACCAAGGTAACTTCTTGGCACCGAGGAAGGTTCTGAGGTCCAAAATAAGTCCCTCCAGACATGATTTCCACTTGAAACCTTGGTTCCAAAGACCACTTATCCGGTCCATCCAGGTTTAGCATTGAAACCTTGGCTCTGACACCAATTTGTAACATCCCCAACCACCAACAGGTCGGGCAATGCTACCATGCGGAAATACATACATACATAGATATATCTAACATGCATTTTAATCAAAATAAAACACATTACACAATGTTACTACTACCATATAGATTCAAGTGTAATAGACATTAATTCATATAGGCAACATAATACACAATAACATTCAAGCATCACAGATATGCATAACATAAAAATTAAGCATAGTAATAATACTTATCTTTTCAACTGGAGTAACACAAACAACTACGTACATACCTTCCACGAACATCCCAGCCATATACCACGCTGATCATCACGCTCAATAGTGGGTCACCCCTGAGCTGGGACCAAGCTCCACCCAGGGCAAGGGAATCCTAGACTAGGCTGAGGTTATAGGAAAATTGCACAGTGCAACCATAAGGATTCTCTCCAGGAACCTTCTTAAGCCCACTACTCACGAACTCTCATTCCCCACATGCCTGTTCCACCTAGGAGTATACACCTTCACTGTCATACAGTCCATCGACTGCTTCACCTCCCTCTCTGGGTCTTGACAACAGGTCGGATCATGAATTCTCAGAGCTCCATAGCTGGTGCTGGACTCTCTCTGAGAGAAAACCACTTCCCAACAAACTCTCTCACCTGGAGAGAGCTTCTCACAGGCCTGAAAACCTACCTCTTCAACCACGGGCCTGACAACCCGCTTATTCAACCACTTCCGACTCATTTCCCTCAAGGTAAGGATAACAACAACAACAACATCATTCCGTTAACTGACGGGTGACAACAACAACAAAAAATTGGGTATGGACGTCCAAAACAACAACAGACCCACTAAGACACAACATGGCTCAGGTAACACATAGGACAACAACCCAAATGGTTAAGCACGAACTTGGATTTGCAATGTGGAAAAACCTGGTTTCACAGGACACACAGGTCGACTTCTCCCTTCCCACTGATTTCTCAGATGTGCGAGGTTATGCAGAGGCAGACGTAGACGCAAAACAGGTTTAGATAGAGATCCCCGCGAACTCAGGCTGAGGATGGAAGAATGGGCAGCGAACCCCCAAAATAGATGACGCTTCAGCTTTTAACTGCATGTGCCCAGGTCGACACTTGTCTTCCTAGAGCTGCATGCGTTCCCTTTTGCACACGTTGCCTCTCCCAAGAACTAGGATAAAAACATGTCTTTTACACAGCTTTGGAATAATAATAAATTATTATTCTCAAGGACTTAAGCCCCTAATCTTAGCCCCTCTTTCCAACCTTTTTAGCCCCCTTTCCCTTACCTACCCTGTGGAAGCTTAGTTCCCCCATCACTCTTTCTTCGTGGTCGGTCTGCACGCAAAGATGTTTACATTTTTATTAATGATGTGCATATTTACACATACAAAGTTAGGCTCATTGGCCTTGGCATTTGGCTCACTAGCCTAATAAACACATAAGTCTCGCAGCTTATAACCACCGGCTCACTAGCCTATAAACAAAATTACAATTTAGCAGGGGCTCAGCCTTGGGGTATTACAAATTGTGACTAATATGAACATCAACAATGTGGCAAGCCGTTGAGCCCGAACTACCTCCTCAACCTCTGCAACTTCCTTTTTTTCATCCTTCGAACATAAATCCTAGAACTGATTTTTTGCCTTCCATGCTTCGAAAGTTGCCCTCATATTAGCTATCGTACCCTAGGATGAAGACGCTTCATTTTTATTCTTCTCGCTATAACTTTCTAGCCCCTTCTTTCCAGTGGTCCTAGCCCTCCTTGAAACTGTCCATGCCCACCAAATACCAAACATGGTTCACTTTGAAGGACAAATATTTCCCATGATAGAACCTAACTCCCTCCTCTAACTACCACCTGAGCCAACTCCTTCCACGTTGAATTTCTTACCCAACCAATCACTTTTACCCGAATGGCTCACCCAAATTACTCCCTGATTCTAGATCCCTACCTCCTATCCACTCCAAGCTTCCTCAAAATTCCCCTCACAGGTTTTACTTGCTCTTTGATGAGTGTTTGTACCACCTCTGAGCATAACACCTCTGAGTTTCATTTCTCTTATAATTTCACACAACTAGATCCATTGATACCTTCCCTACTCCCTTACTTTATGCCACTGTCAGCCTCCACAACATATAAGACTGCTCTCCAACAATTATCATGTACTTCCCTACTATCACGTCAACCACCTACTCCAGCGCATGGGCCTAGTCAGTCCCAACATCTGGCATCCCATCCAAGTAGTTTATATGTATATTTTTAAAATAATATGTTCATAATACATTAAAAAAACCTTATAGGGTTTAGGCTTTGTTTTTTTAAAAAGATTATTTCATAAATGATAAATATTTTTTTTATGACCTTTTGATGATTCAAATATCCCTCTTGAATTTTTCCTTATTCAAATTCCCCTTTGAATTTCTCCAAGTCTTTTTCCTAATAATGATTATATATTTTTTATTAAAAGGAGCTTCCATTGAATTGTACATCAAGAAAATAAAAAAATGATGTAATAAGGTTGTAGCTTGACATAAAAAAAAAAAGAAAAAAATGTTTTCTAACCATTTTTTTTCTAGCACTTCTTACTTTATCCCAACAAAAGTGTTTGACAGCTGTAATGCCTTACATCCTAGGATAATAAAACTAAAACCCAACAATAATAAAACTAAAACCCAACAATATAACTATTTAAATAAATAAAAACTACAAATTATTCCCTATATGACATATTTGAAATTCCATGGTTGAATCCTTTAAGTAGTCACCAACTTGCATTTGTTACACATAATTTCCAACTTTAGAAGAGGTCTCTGTGTC
Source organism: Picea glauca (assembly GCA_000966675.3). Classification (NCBI taxonomy): domain Eukaryota; kingdom Viridiplantae; phylum Streptophyta; class Pinopsida; order Pinales; family Pinaceae; genus Picea; species Picea glauca. Next base: position 51,700 of record JZKD02S1836694.1, read on the forward strand.
CATTGGAAATTGTTTGGTAGACACTTTTTAGTATGAAATTGAAAAGAACCATTAGCTGGTAGATATCTTCTTGACATAGAGGTCATAGGAGAGGGAGGGAAAACCACCTCCCTTGGCAACTACAAACATGTTACAATCCTATTCACAAGAGCATTCAACATCCTCAACTTAACATCTAGATCCATATATTGCCTTTGAGAGATGGCCATGAATGCATAAAATTCCTTCTTAGACTCTTTGAGTTCTAGTAGCTGCATTTTTGTTTCTATGGCACATGTATCTCTAATTCTATTCACTAACATTCAACTTGTGGTTGCACTCCTCTTGCCAACGACTCCATTTTATGGGGGAATTCACCATGATACTTCACTATCTCCCTCTTACACTAGACCAAGATAAATCTCTTTTAACTCACACAATACACATTAGTAACTCCTTGCAATGACAATGACTCATCTTTGTAGAGAAACTAGAATACTAGACCACACTTGAGATTACTTCAGTCCAACTAACATTAGAGAAATTTTGAGGTAAAAAAAGGGCCTCAAGACAAAAAATTGTTCGGAATGTGTTATACTATTTGCATGGTTATGTCCACATGTTTTTCATATGTTCCATTGGGGGGGGGTGTTGGGTTGTAGGGGCGAATCCCTCAAAAAAAAATTGGGTTGTTTTTTTTTGGCCGATTGTAGTATAATGT
>JZKD02S1836694.1:52449-81612 GCA_000966675.3 Picea glauca
TGTTCCATTGGGGGGGGGGTGGTGTTGGGTTGTAGGGGCGAATCCCTCAAAAAAAAATTTGGGTTGTTTTTTTTTGGCCGATTGTAGTATAATGTTGGTTAAGGGATTAGGGTTTTTATCTATTTCAATTTAATGGATTAGGTTTTTGGATGCTGCAGAATACCTAAATATTGTATTATGTATAGTCTAGTTAATACAATGAAGAATAGAGAGGTGCAACTCTAAGTTTTGTTGGTTTTCCCGGTTAAGGGTTTACAGGGTTAATCTATGTGTAATATGTGTATGCCATTGTTGTTCTTTCTATTTTGATTAATAATCTATATGGATTTTTTCACTTCAAAGGTTTAAAACTTACAAAAATGTTCTAGCAACATCAACTTTAAAAGAACCAATAAGATTCAATATGATGATGTCAACCGTAAGGGTAAATAATTTTGGAGGGAAAGAATGAAAACTACTTTTTTAATTTTGCATCCGATGAGTGACTACACTTGAAATTTGAATAAACATATAAGGATATGAGTAAAAAATATGATATATATATTTTTTTTCTTTCCCTTTGAAAATTTATAACTCTTATTTTATTATTTTCCTTAGGAGGCCCATTTAAGATCACAACATTTCTCTAGCTAACTTAACCTCATACAATAAGGTCCCTCCTCTCAACGTTCTTACTTCCAAGGGTTTAATGGTGACACTAAGGTCGAGCTCCAACATAGATATCAAAACAAACTAGCCGCCATCCTTAAAAACCACATACATGCACCCATAGAACCTTGGTACAATTCATAACTTTGCATACTACCAAGGTGAGAGTAGGGAATCATGTGGACCAAGTCTATAACTCCCATGTGCTATGAGATAATTGTCGAGACACTTATTTTGTGGAGGATCCTTCATCATTAATACAAAATAAGCATGGGAGGGGTGCAAAAAATGACACCCCTCCTTTATCATTAACTTTCCTTCACTTAACTTCACACCTCGGTTGGTCAACTTGTCAACCACCTCATTTTGCTTCCGCTACACTTAGAAGAAGGAAATTCGTGTGAAGTAGAGACTTAATTCTAATGTCCATTTAATAGTTCACGAGTCAAATATTTTTGGAAATATGATGTTGAGTTAGAGCTCTAATGATAATAGAGTCACAAATCACCATTGTGTAGTTTATTCCTTTTTCCTTAAAGAGGGAGAGACCTTGAAAAACTACCCAAGCCTTTGCTTCATTGTTTGTAGATGTCCCCTATTCCCCAAACAAATTTCCATTCTGTTTGTCCTTTTAAATTATATATAAGCCCCCATCAACGCCTGCCACCCCTCTCTAAATCTTTAATCAATACTCCCAAAGATTGAATGAATAGTGAGGAATCAGAAAGAAGAATGTGTTTATGTAAACACATATTAAGGCCAACAATGCTATTTTTAGTTAATTTGGAATAATAATAAAAAATAAAATAATTAATTACATAATGCATGCATAATAAAAATAGTAAAAGAACTATTTATTGAAAACATCTTAAACTATTAAATATAAAGATTAAAAAACACAATATTAAATGTAGTATATAGTTAATGTAAAAGGGTATGGTTTGGAGGGAAATTTGGCTGAAAAATCATTATCTAAGTTATAAGATTATTTGTGGGATGGGAGAGAGTTGTACCATTTCATGTTTTGAGTTGGAGAAATCATGAGTTTATCTAATAGAAAAGTTTCCATTTCTAATGCACATACATTTTGTTTTTTACATCTTCTTTTAATGATAAGAAATGATGTTTCTTAGACTTATTTGTTAGAACAAAAGCATCACGATTTGGAAAATAAGAAAAAATGTGTACCTTGTGGGGTGGGGAGGCCTAGATTTCAAGATAATCCTTCCATCACCTTCTAAACCTAAATCTTTTCATAATGAGTAATCACACCCCAATATTGATGGCCACCCTTTTCGATCATGACTAGTCCTCATTTGAGGACTAACTCATATATTTCTAAGTACTCACCCTTGACGTCCTTCCCCATTAGAAGTTTTGGCCTCCATATCAATTTCATTCCCCCTATGTATGCATTGAGATCCCACCTCTTTTATTTTTTGAAATAAATGTTGCTTCATTTTCCATCAAGTGCTCCCTTGTTTCATCATTAAAATAGGATGCGTTTAGTTCATGACGTCTTGGAGAGAGTTGTCCTTTTGAATGTAGACCTTTATCTAAAGAAGTCAACATTTTCCCTTGGATCGTTTGACGTGACCTAAATCCTATTAAAAAGGCTCTCTTCCTAGACCGTAATTAGGGTTATTACACCTTGGCATATGAGCCTCTTTCTCTAGGTTAAAAAGGGTTCTTGTTTCTATGTAAGATAATCTCCACGCAATGCGCATTTCTTCTTGTGAATGGGAAATGGCCCCTCCACCTTCTAGTTTTAGTGGTTTAGTTGAATATCCTACTTCATCCTCCACCTCCCTTACCTTCGAGCCTATGAATCCATCGTAGTCCCCATCGTATTTTAAAGTAAAATTTTCATATTTAAGTTTTTTAAATAAAGTTTTATTATATTTTTTTAGTAATGATATAATAATAACAATAATAATAATAATCTATTTTTAAGGTCATTGTTAAGCTACATTAAATTGGTGTATGAGATCTTCTTGTTTGTGGGACAAGGGATCCTCCTCTGTTCAACGATTTAACTCGGAGATATACATACCCTACCCCCCTCTGGATTTGAACTTGTGACCTCTTAAGAGGAAACACATGTTCTTAACCATTAGGCCCACATAAGAATTATATATATATATATATATATATATATAAATTAGTGTAATTTATATATATTAATTAGTGTAATTTATTTAAAAAAAATCTTTTTAGTTAAAAAAAGTGATTTTATTCATTTTTTCTCTTACATAATGCTTTTTTTTTTGGGAAATTCATTGAATGCTTTTCTTCATTTCGAGGATTATATTTAGGGTAAACTGAATTCTCCAGGGCTCAATGCTAGGTCAATAGTCAACAATTGGCCAATAGAGAGAGTAAACATGTTAGAAGTGGGACTTGAACTTTGTGAGGGAGAGGATAACAAATTTTCCCTCAGCCACTCAAGCTACACCCAAATGATTTTTTTTGTTCATTTCAATTGTTATGAGTTTTATTAATTTAAAAATGCAGAAAAATTGTTACCATTAAAAAAGTAATACATACATATATATTGTTTAGGGAAAATGGCATCAAGGAGGTGGCATCAAGGAGGTTTTGTATGAATGTCTTTTGATCAAGATTTATTTTATGTAATAACCTCCAAAATTGAAATTAGTGCTTTCAAGACTACTAGCCAACAAAAGACTAATACTTTTATTAGAGGTTTATCAATTGAGCTCCAAAAAATTATGAAGAATGCTAGATATTGGAAATCCACTATAGGGGAAAACAAGTGTGCCATTCTTCGTATGTGAAGGGCAAAAGATGCACTAATGGAGAAAGTGTATTTTGTATTTTATTGAAATTAGTTAGTTAGTTTGTTATGAGATATATGTGCGGTGTCAAGCAGAAAGAATGTTTATGCATTCATTAAACAAGCCAATACATATGTGAAACATACATATTTTTAAAACAAGCAATTATAATAGACAAGAAGGTTTTATAGAACTATGTTCATTTGTCATGAAAGAAATCGAGGTAGGAAAAGTAAGCTTGTTTATCCTTATTTAGGTTTTATATTTTTCCCAAGGAAATATTTGTAGCAAACCCTCCAAGTAATTCCCCATGATCCATGGATAGTAAATGAGGTAAATTGTTTATCTTGATTATGAAGCCTAACCCCGAGGGGATCGAGAGAGTTGAATCCATGATCTCCCCAACTTTGGGAAATAGATAACATGTCTCACGTTTGTCTCATGACCACTTGAGCTAGCCCTCGGGGCTATTTTGAATTTATATATATAAGTGTCATGATATTATTTCTAACAAATTTGATAACAAAATGTTATATTTTATTTTTATAGGATTTTTCTATGCCACTTTCATGTATGTCGTGTTGGTTTGTTATATTCTTTGTAGTTAAAATCAGTCTAATTGACTGGCTATTCGAGGTGGATTGGCTGGGTTAATGATCAACTGAATGTAGAAGTTGATTCAAAGGTTAAGTTGAAGGTCAAAAGGTTAATCGATAGGAGGTTGAGTGGTAGCGGACTGGAAAATTGACTTAAGGTCAATTGGTTCATAGCCATCTAAAGTTCAACAAATAGTTGACTGTAACATAATCCCAATATTTGTAGGATTACAACTGATCATGTGCATGGATATGAAACCATTTTTGGGCACCATGAATTAGGGTTTTACGTGTTGTAAATACTATAAATATGGTGTGATGTAATACTATAAAAGGTGATTTTGAAACTCTCGAATGAGAGGTATGTAATGGTCATGTAGATGTAAGTCAGATTGGCTGCAGGGTTGTTCTTATGTAAAAGAAAGAGAGTAGGATGATTATTGTGTCTTGGGTATGGCCCAAGGTTAGTAATGTAACTCTTTATTCTATAAATAAATAAGACAACAAGATAGCGGGAAACATTCAAGGAATGATGATTTTCCTGGTTAAGGGTTTCTAGGGTAAAATCTCTATGCAATTTGTGATTGTGATTGTTTTCCTTTCTGTTTAATTTTGTCTTCTTTTTCCTGGTTGGTTTAGTGTGAGTGTTATTTCTATACGAGTGGTATTTGAGCATTTTTTTGCTCTTTACAATTCATATCAGAGTATTTTGTTTCTCTCTACAAGTCATATCAGATCAAGGTTAAGCAGATCTTGGACTTGAGCTAAACCTAGGTCCAGTGGAAGTTGTAAGGTAATGATATTTAATTTGTGCTTGAAAGCTTAAAATGGAAGATCTCCTTGTAGATTGAGAACAATGGTTAGCTGTGAGTCCCAGAAAAATTCCGATGGGTATGTTGAAGGAAGAATGGGAGAAACTCAAAAGAAGGGTGAGGAGTTTGATACGACTTTGTCTTGTAGACTTGGTACTACAGAATGTCTCAGGTGAAGACACTGCAAAGAAATTGTGAGATAAGTTGGGAAGCTAGTACCAATCGAAATCCCTGGTAAACAATCTATTTCTTCAAAATAAATAATATCTTCTGAGGATGAGTGATGGTAACTTAATAACAAAGAAACTGAATGCATTCAATACTGTGATAAGTCAATTATTGTTTGTGGATATTAAAATCACTAAGGAAGAGAAAGTATTAGTATATTGTGTTCTTTGCTAGATTCATGGGATAGTCTAGTTGTGGCTATTGGAAGTAATGCAACCACATCAACACTTGAAGATGTGGTCACATCTCTATTATAATGGGAAATGAGGTGGAAGAACATGGAAGGATCGAACAAGTATTCCTTTATGGTGAGAGGTTGACAGAGGTAAAGGTAAATTCTCCGATCGATAGTCTAAGTTGAAGGGTATATCTAAATCCTTGGCTCAGTCGACGAGAAGATGTTAGAAGTGTGGTAAAGTTGGGCATTACAAAAGGGATTTCAAGTTGAAGGTTGGTGAGAAAAGTTATGGATCTGATGGTAATCAATTGATTGAAGGAAAGAATTCTCTAGAGAAAGGAGGATATTGTATTTGGTGTTGACCAAGACATAGTCAAAGCATCACATTTGTGATCCAGGTGGATATTGGTGGCCACCCACCTATTCCAACTGGCTCCTCGTGTTCGTTTTTGATTCAAAATGTCTTTCTCTACTGCTTTATAATTGTGAGTTCTACACTTTTGGGGCTGTCTGAAGCCTCACACATTCTCTAGGTGGATACGCGTGGCCTCTCACTTAATCCAATTGGATTATTTTGTATGTTTTCATGTCATCACATCTTGTTGTACTTCCAGGGTTGTTTTGGGGCCCTAAACATTAATTTTTTGACTTTCCATAGTCAAATTATAGTTAGATTCAAAGTTTGACGACATAATGTATTTCTCTGAAATACCTTTCCAACGGGCTATCATGCGCCTAAAACAGAGGTTGTATGCAAAAGTTAAGACCCTAGGAAGTTGATGTACCAAATTACACCAACTTACCCATAGGGCCCACATGAATTTTGGCGTTTCACCTTCTAGGGTTAGGTTTTTGGATGTCTAGGGTTTTGGAATTCATGAGTAATATCAAAAGGGCCTCTGGAGCCTCATTGTAATCCATTCTTCTTAGACGGATGCACGTAGCAACCACATCTATTCTCAGAGATAGCTACCATCATTCGAGCAAGTTTCAGTTCTGCAGTTTTACAGTTTCAGCCTATTTGATTATTTAATAGAAGATATTGTTCACTGGATATTTGTGTTATTCTTCCTATCTCTGTGTTTATTGTGTTCAGTATGTTAATCAGTTCGTTCTGCTCCTAAATCTATATCAGTGGTATCAGAGCAATCTGCTCTTCATTTATTTTTCTTCGTGCATGTCCCTGACAAGGTCTGGGTACAAGAAGTTGGGACTCGAACCAATCGAGCCATTACCAGATCGGTCGCGCTGAGCCCGATAACAAATCATGTGAGACACAAAGAAAGATGATGGAGTAGGAGATCCTATTAAAATGTTGCTCGAGGAATCTCTCCCGCAACAAAGGAACACAATGATGGACAACTTCACGCAAATCCTTCAATGGTTGCCCACGGGAGAAACATCTTCATCAAGCAACCATGCAACCCCCTTCAAGGTACATGAAAATTTTGATATTCCATTATTTGAAGGACTGATAGATGTGGATCCTATAGATAAATGGTTGAATTTGCTCAAAGGATATTTTTCAGTCCACAATTTTTTTGTTAGGGAAAAGATCACTTTTTCACTCCTCAAGGTCATTCCCGATGTTAAAGACTGGTGGGTTACTTACTTTGAGCAAAGGGTCGTGGAGGAATCTGTAATTTTTATGGTGGACCCTACATGGGATTCATTCCAGGACGCCATTAAAGAAAAATACTACCCTATTGGAAGCTACGAGGACCAGTACACCAGATGGACCACCCTACGTCAAGAAAGGGACCAGACAATACCATACTTCACCAATAATTTCCATAGCCTATGCACCAAATTGGGTATCAAATATTAGGAGCGTCATCTGGTGCTCAAATACGGTGACTGTTTGCATAGATACATTCAAACAGAAATGGAGTTCCTGGACATCGACTCATTGGGAACAACTTATAGATACACTGTCAAGATCGAGCATAAACGACGAGAGTTTGGATTTGCAAACCCCTCATAGCCGAAGCAAGGCAAAGGCAAACCCAACCCACACAGCAAGGTACCAAGTCGAGATGGCTTCCCTTAGAACAATCCGTCCAAGCTGCAACACAAGAAGGGCAACGAGAAGAAGAAGAAGGACACAGGAAAATGGTGTGAGTACCATAAAATTACTTGGCACAACACCGACGAATGCTGCTCCAAGAAGTCCCTTGTGGTCGAGTTGAAGGATTCTGAGTCAGAGGATGATTTTGATTTCGAGTCAAATCATGAAGGAGGGAAGCATATTATTGATGTTGAACCCAGTGCGATGGTCGCTACCACCAAAGTTTGGCCAAGCGAACCAGAAGAACCAGAGGAAGGGGAACGCCTCTTTCACTCACAGATGTGGGTTTAGGGGGCTCCGATTGATTTCATTGTCGACAACGGTAGTCAGGAGAACCTGATTTCAGCAGAGGTCGTCAAGTGGCTAAACTTGCCAATGACACCGCACCTGAAACCCTGCACCACTGACTAGCTTCATCAAGGAAGAGATCTCCGTGCCAACCAACAATGTCGTCTGCCCTAAGGCATCAAGCCTTTGAAATATGAGGTACTGTGTGTTATTTCTCACCTTAAAGTTTGTGATTTTCTTTTATGACAACCATATTTGTGGAAGCGTCATGTTGTGTATGAGTCTAGATCCCGCAATGTTATTATTACTTTGGGTAGACAATTGTACAGGATCCTAGAGGTGGCACCACCTACTTCTATTTCTTTAATCTCTACTAAGCGATGCAATAAGGTCATTTCACATACCAAGAAGTTTGTCTTCTTTGTGATCCATGCTCATAGTAAGAATAAGGTCATTGCCACATCCGTGGCCTCTACTCAACGCCTCTCTTTGTAGCAAAAGAAAGTGGACCGGATTCTGGAAGAATACATAGACATCTTTGCCTCACCTACAAGGGTACCGAGACACTGTCAAGTCAAGCATCCAATTGATCTGACCCCCAATGCACCTCTACCTAATGGACCAGTCTATCGATGCTCACTGATGGAGAATGACGAAATTAGGTGTTAGATCCAAGAGCTTACTCAAAATGGGCACATCAGACCCAACTCCTCCCCTTGTGAAAGCCCGATTGTACTGGTGAAGAAGAAGGATGGGACTTCGCGACTCTGCATTGATTACAAATCCTTAAACAAAATCACAGTTAGGAACTACTACCCCATTCCCAGGATTGATGAACTTCTTGAACAAATCAAGGGGGGAAATTCCTTCAACAAGATTGACCTGAAGTCTAGCTACCACCAGGTTCCCATCAAACCAAATGATGTCTGGAAGATAACCTTCAAGTCTAAAGAAGGTCTCTACGAATGGCTAGTCATGCCCTTTGGCCTAAAAAATTCACTAGCCACTTTCATGAGGTTTATGGATGATGTATTGAGACCCTTCACCAAATCCTTTGTGTTCGTATATTTGGATGAAATCCTCATCTTCAACAAAACGTGGGAGGAGCACATGCAACATATTCAACAGGTTTTGAGCACTCTGCGACAACACAAGCTTTATGCCAACTTGAAAAAATGCTCTTTTGGCATGAACATGTTTCAATACTTGGGCTACATGTTGATCTAGCTAATATCCAAGTCATTTGTGACTGGCTAGCCTCGACCACACTGACTGAGCTTCAGATCTTCTTGGGACTAGCCAATTTCTACTGATGGTTCGTGTTGGGATTCTCCCATATTGCATGGGCCCTCAGTTAAGTGACCAAGGGTGGTGGTAGGGCCAAGTTTGTGTGGGGGGAGGAGAAACAACGAGCATTCAATGATCTGAAACATCGTTTGTGCTCAGCTCCAGTACTCTCCTTGTTCGATCTGCAACAACCTTTCAAGATTGAGATTGATGCATCTGATTATGTTGTGGGCGCAGTTCTCACTCAACATAGTCATACGATGGCATACCATAGTGAGACACTCTTCAATAATGTCCAAAAATAACCCACTTATGACAAGGAAATGTATTCCATTGTACAAGGTTGTCGTCAATGGAAACATTACATTATGGGGAAAGAGATGATCATACACATTGATCACAAGCCTCTGCAGTTCATACAGACACACAAGGGAAATTGCAGAACAACCTCCATCAAAAGTGGTCCACCTACCTGTAGCACTTCCATCTCAACATAAAGTATAAGACATGTATATCCAATCGTGTTGCTGACTGACTCAGTCGGCCTCATGTGGCTGCACTCACAACTGTGCTCCATTCCCGTGGACATGAAACATCGGAGTGGCCCCAACTTTACTAGCAAGATCTGGACTTCACCACCACATATCAGCTCTTGGGTACAGGTGCCACTGTCACTGATTTTCACATTCAGGATGAAATATTATTCCACATGGGCCATCTTTGTGTTTGTACAAGCGAGCGTGCAAAGATGATTTGGGAATCCCACTACAGTCGGGTGGCATGACATTTTGGCGTAGAGAAAAATGTGGTTGTTCTTCAAAAACATTTTTATTGGCCAAAACTTCGATAGGAAATCAAAAAGTATATCATATCTTTCACTGCCTGCACCATTTCCAATCCAACCATTAAGAAGCAAGGCTTATACACCCCTCTTCCTATTCCCGAGAAGCCGTGGGAATCCATCTCCATGGATTACATGTCTGGTTTTCTGCCCACCAAGCACGGAAATGACTGCGTGTTTGTTGTCATTGATTAATTTTCAAAGATGTCCATTCTCACAACCTGTAATAAGAATGTCACAGTGGAAGATACYGCCAAGCTCTTCTTCGAATGAGTTTGGGTCCACTTTGGGATACCACATACCATCATCTCCAATCGAGACAACATGTTCCTCAACACCTTTTGGTCAAGTCTCTGGTTTCTGTTGGACACCAAGATCACAAAATCCACTACTTTCCACCCCCAAATCRATGTCCAAACCGAGGTTGTCAATCGGATGATTATGCACATCCTACGCATGTACAATTCTAAGAATTCYCGTACATGGGACAAGAGTCTCCCATATGTCCAACACAGTTACAACATGGYTCTCCATAGTTCCACCGGCCATAGCCCATTTTAGGTGGGTCTRGGATTCCAACCCTTGGGACCCATTGATGTTGCAATTCCTCTTGCCATCACATAGACAAAATCTTCCCCTGATCAGTCTATGATCGACAATGCCACCATATTCATTGAGTGGATTCAACACATCCGCCAATAGGTCCAGGAGATTTTGTAGAAATCCAATGCTAAGTACAAGCAGTGCCATGATCAATAGAGGGTACCACACTAGTTCGAGGTTGGTGACAAATTTTGGTTACATTTGCAGAAGGAGCGTCTCACCAGGCCCCATCGGAAGATTCACCCACTTCATTATGGGCCTTACACTATCACCAAGGTTGTGGGTAGCAATGATTTTGAGCTCAACACTCCACCCTTCCTTAATCTGCATCCAATATTCAATGTGGACCTCCTTCGGCCATATTTTCCACCATTATTGGACACCTCTGAGATCGTTGAACAACCGACACCAACATAGATCAACCTTGACTACATGGAACACACATCCACCGATCAGATAGTGGACACACAGGTCAAGGGCACTCGCGAACAATAGATCCAACTTTATCAGGTTGTCAAGGTAGGACAACTCCTACACCAAAGCAAGTGGCTCACCCGGGGCCAAATCCAGTAGAAGTTTCCTCACTTGATGGGGGAACTCAACGCAATGGATACCATTTCTTCCTAAGGGGGGAGGATTGATCCAGGTGGATATTGGTGGCCACCCACCTATTCCAACTGCCTTCTCGTGCATGATTTTTATTCAACACGTCTTTCTGTACTGCTTTATAATTGTGATTTCTACACTTCTACAGCTGTCTAAAGCCTCACACATTCTCTAGGTGGATATGGGTGGCCTCTCACCTAATCCAACTGGCTTATTTTGTATGTTTTCATGTCAGCACATCTTGCTATACTTCCAGGGTTTTTTGGGGGCCCTAAATGTTGTTTTTTTTACTCGCCACAGTCATACTATAGATAGAGTCAGAGTTTGACGGTGGAATGTGTATTTCTCTGAAATACCTTTCCAACAGGATATCACGCTCCTAAAACGAAGGTCATATGAAAAATTTACGACCCTAGGAATTTGAGGTACCAAATTACACCAACTTACCCATAGGGCCCACACGACTTTTGGAATTTCACCTTCTAGGGTTAGGTTTTTGGATGTCTAGGGTTTTGGAATTCATGAGTAATATGAAAAGGGATTCTGGAGCCTCATTGTAATCCATTCTTCTCAGACGGATGCACGTAGCATCCACATCTCTTCTTAGAGATAGCTACCACCATTTGAGCAAGTTTCAGTTCTGTAGTTTTACAGTTTCAACCTATTTCATTATTTAATAGAAGATATTGTTCACTCGATATTTGTGTTATTATTCCTATCTTTGTGTTTATTGTATTTAGTCTGTTAATCAGTTCGTTCCACTCCTAAATCTAGATCAATTTGGTTGATTGAATTATGTGCATATTTTGACATGACACCTCATAGGGATTGGTTCTATGAGTGTGAGAGATATGAAGGAGGATATGTATTCTTGGGGGATGAATCAACATCCAAAATTTTTGGACAAGGATGACTTCGATTGATGCTACAAGATGTGAGGAGTAGAACCCTTCCAGGTGTGCTACATATTCTAGGTCTTTCAATAAATCTAATATATATAATAAAAATGAATGATGCTGGTGTGAAAACTTTATTTTAGAAGGTTTCATGAAAAATGGTCATGGGAGCGATGGTATTAATGAAAGGAGTTCGGATTGGAACCATGTAAAATTTGTTGGGGAGTGTCAACTCAAATGGATGCAACAACATTGTTGTCTCTGAAGTCGACTTGACTGCAACTCAACTTGAATCAACTCTAACCAAATCGACTGTTCATCGTCCAGTCAACCCAACGATGTTATGGCATAAGAGGATGGGACATGTTAGTCCCTAAAGTTGCACTTGACTGTGAGAGGGAAAGCTAGGGAATCATCAAGTTATTGCAATGGTTTTATAGATAAAGATTTAAATTGTTTTTTTAACTCGTATGAAGGTTGGGGTCAATGATAATGTATGAAATCAATTAACAAAGGAAAAAACAAATCAATATCTCACTGACTTAGTAAATGGTAGTCAATTCAATAATCAGATGTCAAAGGAATATGAAAGATAAATAAGTATGTAAGCTTTCAATTTGTCCACTCACATATGAAACTCTTAATCCCAAATATCATTCAAGAGAAAACATACATGTACTTGAAAACAAATCTGATTATGAACAAGCAAACAACAAAATTTCCACTGACTTACTCACCAACAAAAAACAATCAAATGCTTAGCACAAGATTTACATGCATTCAAGGAAGACAAAGATAGAAATATAGACAAGAATAGAAATCTGACCATCAAAAATCCTTTTCCATTTAGTATCAATATGAAATAGTTCTTTTCCTTGCAATGTCTTCTAAAAAATGGCTAATGGTTCCCAACCCATCCCCCTTCATAACTTCTCCTTGTACCTCGTTTATATAGAAAGAATACATATTCATCAATATCCAAAAGAAATGGATTTGAAAACCTCATCATCTATATTTAGTATATTTTTTAAAACAATCAAGGAGGAGATAAGATCTGATCTCCAAGTCAAATTAATGAGGTGGCTTATCAACAGTTGTCCATAAGATTTTTTAGGAAAATAAATCTGGAAAATTTCTGAAAAATAGGGTCCAAAGATCTCTTCGTATATCCCAAAATGTGATAGATGTGTAAAAACAAAGAGACATTTTGTGAATAGGCCTGTTCCCAACAAAAGCCTATTTTGGTTTCCAAAAATTCATCTCCAGCTGCTTTGAAAACTCTCCAAAAATTGGTCACTAAAATAAGAAATCATTTATTGTGAAATCTATGAAATATAAGCCTCAAAGATATATTCTAAAATATTAAAATGTGATAGTTGTGTAAAAAATGAGAGAGGTTTTTGTGAAGGGGCCCATTCCTAACAAAAACCTATTTTGGTTTCAAAGAATTAATCTCCATATTTTCAAAAACTTCTCTTGAAGATAAAGACTACAACAGGGAAAAAAAAAAGTATTGCATGTATTGATTTCTGCCCTTATTTTTTACATTTTCCAGAGCTTTCTTTAGATGCATAATTATTCAGATCAATGAATAAATTTGGATTTATTTCTTTGAAGTCTTCAGGTTCCTATTTTTTCTGTTTTGATGGTCTGAGTTTCTGCTTATTAGACCCTCTAAGCTAGATTCCTTTATTGTCTTTAGGCTCATCTTTTGGAACAAGCAAATGACTGTCCAACTCTACCTCTGTTTTTTGCTTCTTTGAATTTTTGTGAAATTTCTAGATAAGCCTCGAGCAATCCAATGCCCTCTGGTTCTAGTCGGGTAACTTGCCCACTTTTCTTAGGTGCCATAATGCATATCATTGAATTTTAGAGTCTATCTAGGGTTTCTATCAGCGACAACTATAGATCTTCTGAAAATGTTGTGGAAGAGGTTGGGGACCTACAAAGCTTGTATAGACTAAAAAAAAATATAATGAAAGTATCAGGTGTAATATATTATCCATCATGCTATTAAACCAACAAACCTATGATATGATTTCAGGATGGATGAGTACAATCCCAATCTCTTCAAGTGAGTATAATACTGAGGACACGATTAGATATTTAATCATAAATCATGCTGGCATTTAGGATAAGATTGTGGGTGTATTCTAACATGATTTCATGAAGTGGCACATGAAAAATTATGATTATTACTAGCGCTACGCTCTATTCTTTTAGCGCCCTTTTCCATAAGCCAGAATTCAAATTTAAAAAGAGAAAAGGACTAGTGATTTGATAGAGAGATTCTAAATGTCTAATTCTAAGCTTAATCACACTAATGCATGTTAAAACACTAAAAAATGATAATGCAAGCACACTTTTAAAACTACAAAGGAAGAAAACAAAATGTAAAGGAATGCTAGGAAAGGATAGGGTAGGGAAAAGAATCTTTCAACAACCATTGCAAAATCAAGGACTAACATGACATATTGGGGAAAAAAGGACTTCGAGCTATGCACAACAAAGGTATGGCAGAAGGTTTTCCATAATGTAATTTATAATTCAATTTTTGTGAACACTGCATATATGGAAAACAAAATCATGTGAGATCCCATTAGGAGCTACAAGGGAAAACAGATCCTGTAATTCATACATAATGATGTGTTTGAGCATGTACCCGTCCCTTCACTTAGTAGATATATTTATTATTTTTCCCTCATAGATTGTTTCTATAGGAATACATGACTAACTGTTGAATAGTGTCCAAAGACATAGGAAAAAATAGAGGACATGACACATGTTCGCTTTTCTAGTGATGCTGGTAGCCTGATGTATGCAATGGTCTACACTCGACTAGATATTGTTCATGTCGTGGGAATATTGAGTAGGTACATATCTACACCTAGGAAAAAACAGTAGAATTTTTTCAAGAGAGTGTTCAAGTACTTGCATGGAACAACATAATATGTGATCTGTTACCAAGGGAAACTTGGAACCGATAAAAAAGTGAATGTACATGGATTTTTGACGTTGATTGGCTTGGAGATATTGATCGAAGAAGGTAGAATAGAGTATATGTGTTAAATATGTTGGGTGGAGAAATCAGTTAGATGACTAAGACATAGGAAATTATATCCTTGTTAACAACAGAAGATGAATACATGGCAACCACCCATGCAAGAAAAAAATCCGTATGGGTACATAGACCATGTTTAGGGATTGGGTTTGAGAAACAATATATGAAGATAAATTGTGACAGTCAAAGTGTTATTTTATTTGAAAAGAACCCAACTTACCATTCCAGGATGAATCATATTGATGTACAATACCATTTCATAGAGACATGATGGAAATTAAAAAGGAGTTGCTAGAAAAGGTAGACACTTTGGAAAACATCACAGACTCTTTGTCCAAGTCTGTGAGTGTGATGAAGTTATCTTGGTGTAGAAAGGAAATGGGAATTGTTGCCTTGGGTTGGTGAAAAAAAGTTCATATTGTCCTATTTTTGCAAAGAATACAACAAGTGGGAGAATGTTGGGTTGTTATAGTATTTGCAGTTAAACTTAGTCTAATTGACTAGCTAGTTGAGGTGGATCGACTGGGTTAATGTTCGATTGGGAGGAAAAGTCAACTTGACAATTAAGTCAAAGGTCAAAAAGTCATATGACAGGAGGTCGAGTGGTAGCCGACTACAAGACCAACTGGCTCGTAGCCAACTGAAGTTTGATGAATAATCAATTGCAACAGAATCCTGAGATTCACAAGTTTTCAAACAATCATATACATGGATATGTTACCATTTCTTGGCAGCATGAATTAATCTTTTACATGTTGTAAATCCTATAAATATGGCGTGATGTAATACTATAAAAGGTGATTTTGAAACTCTTGAATGAAAGGTGTGTAATGGTCATGTAGATGTAAGACGGATTGGCTGTAGGGTTGTTCTTATGTAAAAGAAAGATAGTAGGATTGGATATCACTATCATGTAATTATGAAATCATTTAGAAAAATCTAGAAGATGATTCATGCAAGAATATCCAAATAACCCTCTTTTTGAAACAATCAAATGTGTCATTTATGTTGGTCTAATAGATACATAAGAAAAATTGTTAATGTGGGATCTGTTGATGGGTCCTAAATCCCTTTAATTCAAAAGTAGGAACCAAACACGCAACTGAGGCCCAATTAGACTCTGCAGCGTTTAATGGTGGAATGGTTCTCCAGATCTTGTGATCCGACCAATTAATCGACGTGCTTTACGTTTTCTTGCGAAGGTGTCTCCTTCAGTTTGGACTTTCTCTTTTTGTATTTTCTCTTAGGTGGGATCGATATAAGATTGTAAGTTGGTATAAACCAACTTGGCAACAGAATGGGAAAAGGTTTTAAAATAATGGAGAAGAGGTTGAGCTTGGGATAACCCGCTACTCAAGCATGTAGACGACAATTCTATACCACAGGCCTAGTACTAATACGTTAACCGTGTGAGCATCCAATTACTGTCTGAGAGACTAATTATCAGAAAGAAAACACATATGTGGTAAGATAATGGAAAGCAAAATAATTCACCTACACTAATCATCCATCACAAGATAACACAACGATTCATCTTCATCATTAAAGAAAAGAACTGTAAAACATTGCATCATATAACTTAACAATAGATTCAATAACTCTTATTCATTACAACATCCATTCATGAGATGAGATAGGACACAATTCTTCTCCATGTCCAATCACACATGGATTTGATGAAAATATAACTTGTCTCTGGTCCAGAAGGGCATCTCTATTAAAGGTAGCTTGGAAATAGTTCTTAACAAAAACAAAAAAGAGAGTTTCTTGCAGCAACCATTGAACTTTAACTAATTGGTCGATGCTCTTATTTATAACATAAAATTCAATTGAAAATAACGGATAAGTGTAGATAAGTGAACAAAATTTGCCACATGGCATTCTCTTCTAACATTTTTTCTAACAGTCAACTCAAGATATAACTTGAAAAGGTGACTTTTCTCATACTTCGACCAACTGATGAACAACTCCTCATAGGTTTGGGCGTATGGAAATCTGTGTTGTTCTATCAGGAGTGCGTAAACTTCTCTGATATCCACCGCATGCACCCGATATTTGACCAGACTAGTACTTAACTATTGGAGCACAGCTCGAGTTCTAATTGAATGTTCTAGAAATTTTTGTACATGTCCTCGCGTTGTGTCAGTCACCTTTTCTAGTATTTCGCTCCATTAAGAATCTTACTTCACGTGCGATTCGACTATGTCACACAAGTCAATGAAATTGTTGGGTGTGCCGAACTCGGGCAGTTTAATATCCTTCATCACCTTGTTGATCTTTTGACCCAGATTCTCTTGGATTCCTCAACGAAATTATGGAGCCAATTTTTCTCGATAGTCGGAGGGATATTTCCTGCAATCAGAATTAAAATCATTTAGAAATTGCTTACAACACAATACTCAACAAAATATATGTAAAAACGTAAGCATGAAGAATCCAGATTGATGCATACCTGTAAATCTCGCTAAGCCTGATTGTTTGATACTTACGTGATCTATGCAACCCTTCAAATTACCTGCACCATCTCTGTTAGCGCTGCCATTTTCCTTTAGTTAGGGTGGGTTACATACATGCACCATAGCATGAATGATTAAGTACAAAAAACATGAGAGTCAAAGTCACGCCAGTGGCTGGTTGGCCCTTGGGGTTGGAAAGGATGTTAGAGCCGAACATGTGTTGAAAGTACGAGTAAGTTCCAAAAGAGCTAGATACTATCATAAGGGAAGTCGTTAAATGCTTCAGGTCGAGGCAAGTTGCTCAAACAAGAGTCTCATCAACAATTGCGTCAACCATTATCAACTCGTTATGGAGGCTAGGGAATTAAAAAGAAATCAATGCGATTATACCACACATCCTTTGCAACTCCTATCGGTTGCATCTCACATGCCCCGAATCATGCCCGTTGCGTAGATGTGACACATAAATTCTTAAAAAAATCTCGTCACAAGGAATTCAATGTTCCCTGACACATTTTGACTCATTGCCTGCTTCGTTATAAATTCTAGATGTTCTGTTACTAGTCGAGATTATGCACTGACTCGTCTCGTGAGCCCAACTCGATCACATTATTTTCTTTGGGCCTTTGTCAAGTCACCCATGCATAAGGTAGATACGTTGTCGCACCATGGGAACTGCTCAAAACTTAAGATGGGGCCTGCGAGACATTCAAAGCACCAAGCTTGATCCACTAAATGTCTGGGACTCGTTCTTGCTTGCAGCGGGTGTTCCTAAGGCTTCAAAGGGAGATTCCTACCTTCACGCGGAAAATATTATATCGCCTCATGTGGAGGACAAAGTGGAAGAAGTTACATCGGAAGGGAACAATTTTGAAGCCACGCTTCCTCAACAACAGATACTGTGGAGGAGAGGTAGGCCTAGGAAGAATAAGGAAGTTGGGTGGGAAAGCCAAGTCTAGATTGAGTCATGTGCACGATCAACCGCCGAGGAGTTCTTAATGTGCGCTATCCAGATAGAGCTTATTGAAACCACAAGTTGAAGAAGCGAGAGATGAACGAGAAGGGCAGAAGCATCGGGTTCTAACATCCGAGGACCTAATCCGCAGCTGGAGAAGACAAAAATCACCATAGATGAACTTTACCAGGAGAATAGAGAATTATGATGGTAGTTGGAAGCAAAGAACCTTGAGCTGCCAGCACCACAAGGTTATGAAGGGAACACAACCTGGCTCAAGAGGCAGCTTTAGGAAGCACACGATATGATCGTGCAACTACTCGAAGCGCAAAGGGTGTCGAAAGAAAAAAGAATGAAAAAACCTCAGGGAGCGCGAAGCAGCTAGGGAGAAATTTTGCACGCAGAAGAGGCATGATGGGCGAACTTTGTTTTGTATTCTCAAACACAATGCAAGATTTTGATAGTTTTCCCTTTTTATTGTGAATTTTTTCATGTTCTCAATGTAACCAGGTTGGTTGGCCTGTAGGTGTAGACAGTCTATACTATATGTAACCTTGGCGATGGGAATCTAATATATGAAGTCTCAAAATTTTGACGAAAGGATTCTGGTCATAGAAGTTGAGTGCATCTTTTTTTTTTCTTTGCGTGCAAACCTATGGTGTACTTTGTCCAAATTTCTTGTAAGTTAGCCTTGATTTTGTGCTTAGTGTTTCTATGAGTTGTTTTTTTTGTATGGCACCACTGACTCAAGATACATGGTACTGAATACCGGGAACTCAACTCGCGGGTGATGGTCGGAATCAAGACTTTTTTCAAGTTGAGTGCTCTATGCTTAACTTGGGACTGTCGATGCCAAAAAGGTCTCGAGCATTGACCTTCATAAATAAACCTAACACGTAGTTTCCTTGTGTATTATCATCCTCGAAATCCCCTAATACCGAAAATGTTTTGGAAGTTGGCGATTGACAATATTATTTCATTTTTTATTCAACGCTTACTCTTTTCACCTTTTACCAACATCGAAAGGGATCAGTCGTTGATGATATCCTTGAGTGACACTTGTCATGGAAGAACAAATTCCATTTGCCGACGCTTACGAATATCGACACTTGGTGACCTCGGTTCTCTTGAGTGACTTTCTCTCATCTCTAATTCTTTCCGATGTTTAATTTCTTACGCGCGTCAGGGAAAAATCTGGATCGTCGATTATTTAATTAAATGTTAGTCTTTTAAGTTATGGGTTTTCGCATTCTCAAGAAAACTTTGAGAGACTTAAATGAGAAACAAAAATGATAAGAAAAATAAACATTTCATACTGAAGTCAAATTAGACAGTGCAAAAGAATCAAGTGGTACCCAAAAAGTAAAATTTGACATAGGCTTTTTAGGGTGTGTTGAGTGCTCAACAAAAGGTGGTTTACTGGGTGAAATTAGAATCTATGTTCCTCCTTCATGTTCGGCTGATATGACAAATGGCGGAGAACCTTACTGGCTTTAAATCAGAGCTTCATTTACGCTTGCATTTGAAATTCTCCAGTTGATGCTTCCAGGTCCACTTGTGTGGTTTTCCACCTTTATTCCTCCTTCATTTCTTATAACCCTGACTCATGCCCCTTTGAAAAAATCTATTAAAGTATTCAATGGCATGAAGCCTTTAATTAACTTTAATCACTTTCTATGGTGTTTCTCCACTGCCAACGAGCGTCCATAGCCCCGACGAAGTCACCCCGACATCATAGACCTTTCTTTGCTGCCAGCGAGCATCCATAGCCCCGACGAAGATATCTGTATACCCTCTCCCACTGTTCACTCATTTGGTATAATTAACTTTTATTTTGGAAGAATTCCCTGAGCGAGTGGGAGAGGATGACGTTTGTTTAATTCGCAAAGTGAGATGGTTTAAGGTGAATCCTTTGCTAGCTTTATATTTGGGGTTCATGTAGTCCTTTTCAACTTTTCAACTTTCCCGTAAGGTTTCACCAGACCACCGGGTAGACCTTTCTGCATTTCTCTAGAGTTGTTCATCTGCGTGGGTTAGATAGAGGAATCTTCAAAGAAAATGTAGGTTCCTCGACGCTTCTTGTATTTTATGTGAGCAATGAGTTAGGAACAGAGTTGACCATGTTGCATGATTTGAGGTCAACCATTGTCTTGCTAAACACAACCTTCAAAAGTGAGGAAATCAAAACGACAAAAGAAAATAAAAAATAAAAGTAATTTGCAGTCAACCTAGATGAAACAACTCATGAAATACGTGCACAAAACATAAAAACTATTATTATTATTATTTTTAATGGAAATATTGTTTTAGGGCTTGGCCATTTACTGGGAGGGTGTTAGGTTCCCCCCCTTAGATTCTGCAACCGATAAGTTCCTTCCCCAATATTCTCAACCACCTGGAAAGGTCCAAGCCACAGATTCTGAAACTTAGAATGCTTCCCTTTTGGCTTGTTTTCTCTGTCCCATTTTAGGACTAAGTCTCCTACTTCAAAATTCTTCTCTTTAGCCTTATGCTTATCAAACCATATTTTTACTATCTGTTGGTGGGCTATGAATTTTGACTTAGCCTTTTCCCTTTCTTCTTCTAACATGAGCAGGGCGTCAATTCTTTGTTGTATGACTAATGAAGGCTCCCTTATGGAATCTTGGGCTAGTTGAAGAGATGGAAGATAAAGCCTGTTAAGGATAATGACTTCATGCCCGTAAACCAGAAAGTATGGGGAATTTCCTATAGATTTCTTGGGTGTGACCCTATCGGCCCATAGAGATTTATGGAGTAGATTATGCCAATTCCTTTGGTTGTCTGCAACTATTTTATTCAATATCCTTACTAGGTTATTATTAGTTGATTCTACCACTTCATTTCCCTGTGGATAGTAATTTCCAGAGTATCTAATTATGATTCCTTTGTCTAGAGAAAACTCTGTCAATAGGGTGGAAGAGAAGTAAGCTGCATTATCAAAAACTAGGATAGAAGGGACACCAAACCTTGTGATCAACTGTTGTTCTATGAATTGGATTACCACCTTCTCACTTACATGCGTTAGAGGGATGGCCTCTGCCCATTTCATGAAATAATTGGTGGCAGTAAGTATATACTTATGTTGTTTTGAAGATCTTGGTGTAATCTCTCCTATGATATATAACCCCAATTCCTCAAAAGGCCTAGAAACAGTCATCGATTGGAGTGGGACTGCTGCTCTCTTCTCTCTCCCAGCACTTACTTGATAGGTTTTGCAGTTTCTAGCGTAAGTGTGAGTGTCCTTAAACAAAGTGGGCCAATAATAACCAACTCTTAGTATCTTATGAGCGATGGTGTTTCTTGCAAAATGTCTACTGACAGGGCCATCATGGATTTCCTTCAAAACTTTTTCCGCATATTCACGTTCGAGACATATTAATAGTACCCCATCATAATTAACCCGAAAGAGTACCAAATTTATGAGGCGATATTATGCATATTTTAACCTGAGAGCTCTCCTTTCCCTAGGGTTGAGATTTTCTGTACAATTCCCATGGTGTAGGAGATAAGTTAGCTTCCCATACCAAGACTCTTGTCCTAGGAATATGTATGAAACTTTTCCACACCATAATTCCATTTCATTCTCCCACCCAAAATATTCATTTACTTGGTCCTGGGCTTCGACTACAAGTTTGCATAACCCTTTCCCTTTAACTAGTTTGGCAGGTTTTATATCTAGAAAAAATTATTGAATTACTGCCATCTAGTTCCCTCTTCTATCCCCCATCTCCTGTTGGGTGAATAAGGATCAGACTGCAGGGTGAGGCACGATTACTTTGGTGTGGTTCCTAAGGATGTAAGACCTGAAGTGTTTTACTTCTTTATAAACTGCATAAGCATGTTTATCTACGAAAAGATAATTTAGTTAGGCTGCTTGGAGGTTAGTGCTCATGAACGACACTGGGGCCTCATTGTTATCATCATCCTTCTAAGTCAATACCGCAGCTAACGATTGGTCGGAGGTGAAAGTATAGAGGAAGAAATCTCTATTGAAATCAGGACTTCATAACACGGGGGCTTGAGATATAACAACTTTGATGTTGTTGAAAGCATCCTTTCATTCATCGTCCCATTTAAATTCAACATCTTTACGAATCATCTTTTGTAAGGGTTTGATAGTTTCCACGAAATCGGGAGTGAATTTCCTCATGAAATTGATTTGTCCGAAAAAAGACTGCATAGCTTTCTTTTTGTGAGGCAACGAGAGTTGAGCTATGGCCTTAATCCTTTCTAGGTCTATGGGAATGCCTACTTGATATATAATGTGGCCTAGCAACTTACCTTCCTCGACACCGAAAATATTTTTCTTAGGATTTAAGGATATACCGTATCTCCCACATCTTTCAAAAATCTAAGTTAAGTGTTGGATGTGCTCTTCTCTATTCTTTGAATACACAATTATGTCATCCAAATACACTACCACACACTTGTTGATTAGTTGCCAAAATGCTATGTCCATGGCCCTTTGGAAGGTCTCCCTTGTGTTGATTAAACCAAAAGGCACGTGTTTATAAGAGAAGGTTCCCCACTTGGTTCAGAAGGTAGTTTTCAAATGATCTTCCTCTGAAACCAGGACTTGGTTGTAACTTGAGAAACTGTCCAGTAGAGAGAAGATCATTGAGCCAGACAGGCTCTGCAGGAGTTTCTCCATTGGTGGGACTGGTTAATTTTCCTTTTTTGAATCTCAGTTGAGGTTCCTAAAATCTACGCATAAGAGGATTTCTCTAGACGTTTTCCTCACAGGAACCGGATTTGCTACCCACGTGGAATGACTAACCTGGAAGATGATTTTGGCATCTAAACGTTTCTCCAATTCTTGATAACTGAGAGGTTCCAGGGATGGGTGATACTTTTAGAGCTTCTGTTGGAAGGGTTTCACTTCAGGTTTTAATGGTATAGTGTGTTGAATGATATGGGTGTCATAAGTTTTTAGATCTCGGTAGGACCATGCAAAGACATCTTGATATTGTCTGAACTTTTTGAGATAAGCCTTTCTTTCCTCTTTAAATATAGCCTTGCTGAGATTCACATTCTTTGGGTTTTTCGGGGTTCCAATATTTATAGTTTCATGCAAGGGACAAGAGCTACCGATCTTTGCATTTTTAGGCCCCTTAAATCATTCCTTCAGGTCAAAAAGATTTTCCAAATTAGCTATCCCTTTCGGTATTGTGTGAGACTTCGATTTGTCAATAGGTTGACATGTCCAAGAATCTGTTCCTTTTGATTGTTCCTAGAATACTTCATCGTCAATAGCCAAGTCTTTGAAATTATCTTGGTTAGTCAAAAAGTTTATGATCTTTTCATCCCCTCAAAGAATTTCCAATTAGAAATATTATTGGGCATTGATGGTTTGTAGAGTAGTTCCACAGTGAATCGGGAGGCTTCGTAATCTTCTAGAGGTGACAACCTTGAAGCAGCCGTGGCCAGGGAATCAACAAGAATGTTCTTTTCTCTAGGGTTCGCTGTAATATTGAAAGCTTCAAAATGCTCTATTAACCTATGCACTTCCTGTTGATAATTCTTTAGGTGCGGGGAATTGCAATGTATAATATTCCTTACTTGTCTAACGATAATCTCCGAGTCTCCAAAAACCTTTAATTCTTTGACGTTTAAGTCTATGGATTTCTTTAACCCTTGTACTAGAGCTTCATACTCGACGGTGTTATTTGTGCATTCAAATTCTAGTCTACAGGACAAGAAATGATGTTTACCTTTTGGATCATTGAGGATGCACCTTGACCCTAATCCTTCCTGTGATTTGGATCCATCAAAATATATGGTCCAAATCTGTGAGAGAAAGTTAACTATTTCTTCCTTCTTATTACATTCTTGCCCTCATATCTTTTGTATGGTGATTTCTAGCACAGGTTATTGACATAAGAGGGTTTCCTCTGTCGGTATTGGCGATTTACGTTGAAAAACCATTTCGGAGTTCTGAGTGAGAGGGACATCAGATGGAAGAGAGGAGAAGTTCTCGGAAAAGGAATTGCAGGAATAATTGCCTAGCACGGGGAAATCTGTCGATGAGGGTTCGTTTCGGGCTTCTAGATCAGTGACCGTATGTTTTAGATATCTCTCCCTATCGATTATGATCATATTTTTGTATCCCTTTAGTGGTAGCCAAAGGTGTGCCCAGTCTGTACTAAAGTACCCGTTTAACTTCTCAGACCAATCTCGACTTAGTAATAACACATAGGCCTCTGGGATATCTACAATAATGTCAATCACTTGTACAAAATTAGGATGTGTTGCTATCCTGATCATTACATCTTTGAGTTCCCCCATGACTTTGACCTGGGTTCGGTCTAGTTGTATCACATGTTTATCACTCTTGAGAGGGACCGCATTTAGTTTTTTACAGATAGACAGTGGAAAAATGTTAGAGGATTCTCCTGAATTGACCAAACAATTGTGGAGGTTCCTGTTGAAAACTTAAAACGTCAAAAGGAATGATGGGAAAAAGGGTTTTCCCTTCTTATCTTCCTAGCAGGTATGCACAATTGGTTTATTTACTAGATATGTGGAAGTTAGATTTATTTCTTGTTCATTGCTTGTTGTAGGGTTTTCTACTGAT
Organism: Picea glauca; assembly: GCA_000966675.3. NCBI lineage: Eukaryota > Viridiplantae > Streptophyta > Pinopsida > Pinales > Pinaceae > Picea > Picea glauca. The sequence continues at coordinate 77,366 of JZKD02S1836694.1, forward strand.
TTCAAAGATTTTAGCACGAAGTCTTTTTGATGAGGGATTCTACATATGTCCATAACCGATATATTAGATTTCAAATTCTTCATATCTTCAACTACATTGTACTCCAGTTTGGGCGATTCTCGGGTATGGATGCTAATAGGGTTCTTACGGGGAGAAAAATGTGCTTTCGGGTGATCGGGAATTGACCTTTCCTTCAACATTTGAGTTGTAGTAGGATCCTTTGAGACAGGAGGACCTTTACTTCTTGTTTTCACAACCGAGACCTCTGCGGGTGGTTATTGAACCTAAAATAGGTCATCGGAAGGAATAATTAGGTTAGGATCCCATATCAGCATGGTTGTATCTTCTGGTGGATCAATCTCTTCCTGGTCAGCAACATTCAAAACTGAACTTCTTGGTTGTTTGGTCAGGGAGACTTCATCTAGAAATCGATTGTCCATCAAATTCATGGCATGCACCCATTGAGGGCAGTCTCTTTCAGAGTGGTTTTCCTGATGATAAGTACAGAAAGAATCAGATGCGGCATTCCCTAGATAGATATTCAAGTTAGTTGGGGGAGGTTCAATTTATTTGAACGGTGGGTTCCTTTTAAAGAAATGATTATAGGGCCTTTAGCCTTGGTTTCCTTCCCCTGTGTTTCTCTTCATGTCTATGATCTCGTTTGTTAATTTCTTAACCATGCGTTGTAGATATTCTATGTCTCCATTACCCTTGTCGGACGTTTGTTCTGCTTGTTTCCCTGATGGTCTAGTCAGAAGGAGTCCTCTCTTGGGAGGGGATTGAACTTCTTTCTTAACTAAAGAGACATGGCCTTCTTTACACCCTTTCATCTGGAATTCTATTGTTTTGGCTTCTTCAAAATTCTCAGCTAGGGTTCGTTTGGCAACCCTTTTCACGAACATGGAAATAGAAGCTGGCAGAGTGTTAGCATAAACTTCGATTTGCAAATCCCAAGTTGGTTTGGATTCAGGCTAGAATTTTTTTAAGATGGTTGTGAATCTTTGATTGAAATCTTTAACCTTTTCTTTTAAACTCATGGTGGTTGCAAACAATTTAGCCATTAGAGCGCCTGTAGTGGTTTCTTCAGCAAATTTATCTAAAAATTCCTTCTGAAACTTTGTCCAACTAGTTATGGATCCTACATGTAGGTTAAAATACCATGTGGAGGCTGATTTCTCAAAATTTTATGGGAACAACCTGCAAACTATGTCTTCATGTTGGACGTTCATAAGTTTGATCACTAGTTTAAATTTCTTGATATGATCTTCAGGCAATCCTGAGGTTTCTAGGTCGAACTTAGGAAGTAACTTTTCTAGATGTCGGGGAAGGTTATGAACTGGTCCTGGGAGGCCAAAGCGTCTCTGGCCAACTAGGGTTGATTTTTCAGTGGTGGGTTTTCCCTTTCTTCCTTATGGTCATTGTTGTCCTCCATACCTTCAGATTCTGAGTTAAAGTCCTCCCCTTTCGAAAAATTGTTTGGTTCAGAGACATCACCGATTGGTGTTTCAGGGATCAGATTAAGAGGATCTTCAATTTCGGTGATTTTGAAATCTATTAGGTCTTCTAGTGTGTGCACAAAAACCTCGTTGGGAGTATTAACCACTGGTATTCTTACTTGTTTTCTTCGAGGAAGTATCGGAGCTAAGGAAAACACATCGATCTGTCGGGCATATGCTCTTGTAATTCTTCTGAATTGATTTAATTCATGGTGAGGGAGAGCATAAGATATGTTAGGGTACAATTGTTCCTCCTTAGGATGTGGTGAGTTACTCGTTTCAGGAGTACTCTGCGTGTGTGGTTTGTCTTGGGAATGACTAGCCATGCATGTGGGTTGTTTTGAATCTATGAGCTGTCTAAAATATTATGTGAAATATGTGTTCAACCATTCATTCTTTGGCCCTCCTTCTAGCGCCAATTCTGTTGATGGGTCCTAAATCCCTTTAATTCAACAACATGAACCAGACCCACCACCGAGGCCCAATTAGACTCTGTAGTGTTTAATGGTGGAATGGTTCTCCAGATCTTGTGATCCAACCAATTAATCAATGGGCTTTACTTTTTCTTGCGAAGGTGTCTCCTTCAGTTTGGACTTTCTCTTTTTGTATTTTCTCTTAGGTGGGACCGATATAAGATTGTAATCTGGTATAAACCAACTTGGAAACAAAACGAGAAAAGGTTCTAAAATACTGGAGAAGAGGCTAAGCTTGGGATAACCCGCTACTCAAGCATGCAGATGACAATTATATACTACAGGCCTAGTACTAATACGTTAACCGTGTGAGAATCCAATTATTGTCTGAGATACTAATTATCACAAAGAAAACAAATATGCGATAAGATAATGAGATCTTCATCTTCATGATTAAAGAAAAGAACTGTAAAACATTGCATCAGATAACTTAACAATAGATTCAATAGCTCTTACTCGTTACAACATCCATTCATGAGACGAGATAGGAAATAGTTCTTCTCCATGTCCAATAACACATGCATTTCATGAAAATATAACTTGTCTCTGGTCCATAAGTACTTCTCTATTAAAGGTAGCTCGAAAATAGTTCTTAACAAAACCAAAAAAGAGAGTTTCTTGCAACAACCATTGACCTTTAACTAATTGGTCGATGCTCTTATTTATAACATAAAATTCAACTGAAAATAATGGCTAAGTGTAGATAAGTGAACAAAATTTGCCATGTGGCGTTCTCTTCTAACAATTTTTCTAACAGTCAACTCAAGATATCACTTGAAAAGGTGACTTTTCTCATACTCCAACCAGTTGATGAACAACTCCTCATAGGTTTGGGCATATGGAAATTTGTGATGTTCCATTGGGAGGGCGTAAACTTCTCTGATCTCAACCGCATGTGCCTGATATTTGACTAGACTAGTACTTAAATGTTGGAGCACGGCCCAAGCGATGATCGAATGTTCTAGAAGTTGTTGTACCTATCCTTGCGTTGTGTCGATCACCTTTGCTAGTCTTTCGACCCATGAAGAATATTTATTGGTGTGAGATTCGACTATGTCGTGCAAGTCGACGAAATCATCGGGTGTGCTAAAATCGGGAAGTTTGATATCCTTCATCACCTTGTTGATCTTCAGACCCAGTTTCTCTCGGATTCCTCAGCGAAGTTACAGAGCCAATTTTGCTCGATAGTCGGAGGGATCTTTCCTGCAATCGGATTTAAAATCATTTAGAAATTTCTTACATCAAAATAATCGGAAAAATATATGTAAAAAAGTAAGTGTGAAGAATCCATACTAGTGCATACCTATAAATCTCGCTAAGCCTGTTTGTTTGATACTTACATGATCTCTGCAACCCTTTGAATTACCTGCACCGTCTCTGTTAGCACCATCATTTTCCTTTAGTTAGGGTGAGTTACATCCGCGCGACATAGCATGAACTATTAGGTACGAAAAACATGAGTCAAAGTCATGCCAGTGGTTGGTTGGCCCTTGGGGTTGAGAAAGAATGTTAGAGTTGAACATGTGTTGAAAGTATGAGTAAGTTCCAAAAGAGTTGGATACTGTCATAAGGGAAGTCATTAAATGCTTCAGGTTGAGGCAAGTTGCTCAAACAAGAATCACATCAACAAGTGCATGAACCATCATTAACTCATTATGGAGGTTGGGGAATTCAAAAGAAATCGATGCGATCGTACCACACATCCTCTGCAACTTCTATCGACTGCATCTCACATGCCCCAGATCATGCCCATCGCGTGGATGTGACACACAAATTATTTAAAACATCCCGTCGTAAGGCATTTAGTGTTCCCTGGCATGTTTCGACTCACTGCTTGCTCCGTTATAAATTCTAGATGTTCTTCTTACCAACTGAGCTTATGCATTGAATCGTCTCGTGAGCCCAGATCGATCACATTATTTTCTTTGGGCCTTTGTCAAGTCACCAATGCATAAGGTAGATACGTTGTCGCACCATGGGAACTCCTCAAAACTCAAGACGGGGCCTGCGAGGCAGCCAAAACGCCAGGATTGAGCCATAAAATGTCTGGGAATCGTTCTTGCTTGCAGCGGGTGTTCCCAAGGCTTTAAAGGGAGATTCCTACCTTCACGCGAAAAATATAGTATCGCCTCATGCGAAGGCTGAAGTGGAAGAAGTTATGTTGGAAGGGCACAAATTTGAAGCCACACTTCCTCAACAACAGATACCACGGAGGAGAGGCAGACCCATAAAGAATAAGGAAGTTGAGGGGGAAAGCCAAGTCCCGATTGAGTTGTGT
>JZKD02S1836705.1:5381-33571 GCA_000966675.3 Picea glauca
CCACGTAAGTTGCATGTGTCATGTTAGTCGTCGTGTGGCATCGTTGAGGATAATGTCTTTATTACCCTTGTACACACGCACACACAAAAAATAAAATTTGCACTTGTTATGAGAGGTTGTTGTCGTAACTAAACGGCAAGGTTGTTACATGCGCGAATTGAACCTGGATGGGAAAGATAACAATTATTCCTCCCAACCACCCAAGGTAAACCCAATCGACAAGCTACGCCATACTTATTGTATATGATAATTCATTCACTCTTAATCCCACACTTAAGCAAAGAATCTTTTAAAGAAATTTAAGAAAATCGAGGATCTTCATTGGTTGCTTTCTTTAAAATGGCTTACCTTAACTTCACACAATATCGATTATATGGAGATGTAGAATTTGTGAACACACTTTGAGTGTAGTATTATAGTTTGAGTTTTAAGTTAAAATGAAAATAGATATATGATATGGAGATGTAGAATTTGTTAATACACTTCGAGTGTAGTACTATAGTTTGAGTTTTAAATTAAAATGAAAATAGATATATGATGGTAAGATAAAATAAAATAATGTATTTTTTTAGTTTTAATTTATATAAAAATAAAAATAAAAAAATAAAGAGATTTTCTATATTTTTTTATTTTTTAGGATAGTTGTATTTATTTTTTTCCAAATCCTAATGATTTAAGTTAACAAAATTCTATACACCAAATTCTTATCAATGTTAGATAACTATGACTTTCAACATATTCATTATCAAATTTATAAAAGATTTTTTGACGTAGAAAAAATGAGTTTACACATCTATTAACTTCCTCCATGATGAACTGTACGTTCATACCGTCTATTGGCAATGGCAACTTTAAGACTTGAAGTTAAACAGCATATATACACAAGAACTTGTGGTAGTGAAATGCAAAATTAAATATAATATTTAATTTAAATATAATATTTAATTTTGTAGTAAATTGTTACATAAAATTGCATTATTTATAACATAGTATAACAAATTAAATATAATATTTAAAAATTTATATTACATATTATATGAGTCAATTGTTACATAACATTGTGTTATTTAGAACAAAGTTGTTGAGAAGTATTAAATTATATGGTGAATCTAAGTTTTTATACTATATTATGAGGTAAATATTTTATGTTAGTAGTAATATAAATATTTATGAATTGATTCTTTTGGAATTACTAAAAATAATGATAAGGAAAATTAGTATTTTTTATCTTTCATTTAATAAAAGTAATTTTTTATTTAATAAGAATTATTTTGAATTATTAATCATTAACATTGTAAAATCAAATTGTAATAGGAGTATTTAATGATTTTAAATCTATTTTTACATTAAAAATAACAATTCAAAATTGCAATTTTAATAAGAATTTGATGGGTGGATTTTTATGATGATAAATCTAAAAAATATTGAAATAGTAAAACTTTAACCTTCTTCTTTTAAATTCAAAATTAAAAAATATTTATCATTATAATTTTTTTTTAATAATTATAAATAAACATCAAATTTCAACAAGAAACAATTCACTCACTCATCACTACATATTATTGGTGATCACTAACTTATAATCCCAATTCAACATTGTTTAAATGGTAGACAGTTATAATCCTTCTTCTTTTTTGTTTGCTAGTGTATTTGTTACCTTCGGGACTAGCCTATGGTCTAAGAAACCGCAATCCAGAGGCATCTATGTCGTCAAAATCTCTCGGGGATTGCACCTAATCTGGGCCACACCAACCCTTAACATGGCTGGATTTTTTGGGGTGTCTTCTCCTTATACCACAAGTTTCGTACCCTGTCCTCCTTACACAACGAAACCGTCAAAATCCAATCACATTACTGATATTTGATAGCTATAATCATTTTTTTAATCTACAACATTTGAGAAAAAAAATAAGGTCTTCGGTCTTTCCATATAAATTAACTCCATTTATACCCAAACTCATTCAACCTATCACCCCTCATTTAGCATGCTTTGTTTACATAGTGATGATTGAAAATCAACACCATTATCTATATAAAATTAAATTAAGATAAAAATGCATGCTTTGTTTACATAGTACCCATCATCTAGTATGCTTTGTTTACAGAGCGATGATTGAAAATCAACACCATTATCTATATAAAATTAAATTAAGATAAAAATACATGTTTTTGTTTACATAGTACCCCTCATTTAGTATGCTTTGTTTACATTGTAATGATTGAAAATCAACACCATTATTTATATAAAATTAAAATAAGATAAAAATATATAGTTTGTTTACATGGTTATGATTGAAAATCAATATTGTTATCTATGTAAAATTAAATTAAAATAAAAATAAAAAAATAAAAGATTTGTAACATAAAATTAAATCCAATAAAATTGAAAAATTAATATTTAAAATAATTCTTTCAAATTTTAAAAAAATTAAATAAAAAAATTAACAATATCATTTAAATTTTATTAATTAAAAATAATCATCACATTGTTATGTATTAATTTAATTGATAACCAAATGACCTTACCTCTTACTTCTAATATAAGTGAAGAGAATACCCATATGAATAATTCACGATAGATAACACTCAACGAATCAACTTATCATACATAAATTAGCATAAGAGGGAAGGATTTCAAAATTGTTCTAGGTATATTAATCTTATTTCTTTTGGATCATTTGGTATGGTATATGATTGTATTTGATATTTTTACAATATTTAATTTGGTATTTAATGATTTAAAATTAGTGATATGGTATATGATTGTATTTGATATTTTTACAATATTTAATTTGGTATTTAATGATTTAAAATTAGTGATAAGAATAATTAGAAAATGGATTTTAATTAATTAAAAAAAATTAGAAAGTTGTATAATTGAATTTTTTTTTAATTAAAGTTTTTTATTTATAAAATTTAAAAAGTTATAAATAAAGATGTTTTGATAAGGTTGTTTTGTTTTTAATAAATTTGGTTTATTATTGTATTAATTAGGAGATTTTAAAATCCTGGGATATTAGAAACTATTTCAAGATGTCAAATACAAAGTGTGTGATTGTTTAAATTCACACACGTGTGTGTATGACACGTAGCATAGAGAGGAGGGGGAGGTCGAGTTATCGTAAGTATTCATCTTCCAACCAAACAATCATTATGATAGTATAGGGGTAACCATCTTCGAGGACACCCCCATTGACATAAGCATCTTGGTATGTTAGGACTCTTCACGATAACATGGACTTTGTACAAGAGATGGAAGAACGGGTAAAGAAAACTAGAGCCAACCCTAGTGTAATTCTTGTGAAGGTAGAATATCACATTTCTTCCCTCACCTTGAATTAAGAATCCACCTAAAAATTTGAGGACAAAAGCAAGAATAAATTTCATTTCAATCCCATGTGCATTTATCAATTTATAAACTACTTCTACTAAGCAGCCACCCCAAAATAATCCATATGATCATGTTCTTAGCTACCTAAAAAAAGAGGTTACTCTTTTGAAAAGGTAAGCATTTTCCCTAGCAAAACTTTTAATTTCAACCCTCTTGTTAGGAAATGCCAAAGAAATCGGCCACAATCCCTTGTAAGTCAACTTCTCTATGTGTTATCAAATACGTCATTGTGAATAAATACTTCTTATTATACAATGTAAACAATGACTTAGATAATTGTGGATCATATCAGACAAACTTGGAAATTATTAAAATAGAGAAAATGGTTGTTGCCAATTGAGAGGGAGTCCCCTTTAGGAGGAGGTTCTTCAAAAGGAAGAAGAAGAGCATTGGTTAGAATTGGATGTGTAAAATCTAGATGTTGGTGTTTTGTTCCTAAAAGAGATCTAAGAAACAAAGGATTTTTTATAAACTACAGGTTAGCTTGAAGTCTCAAAAAGGAAGCAACTTAGAAAAGTTCCCAAAATGTCACTAAAACTTTTGATATAAGACTTGCTAATGTATCCACAATGAGAGGAGTGAACTCAACAAACCATGTTCTTGTAGAACAATTAAAAGAACAATGTTCAAACTCGTCCCTTGAAAAATTCTTCATACACATCTTGTCAATTAGATCTTGGAAGACGATATTTCCATCATGTTAAAAAAATTTCATCATATGCCCCCAACAACATCATGAATGATGATATGGTCAATCATATTATCAGCATGTACATGTTATAGAATTTTAGGATTCCATAGGAAATGGAAAATCTTTAGAAGTGCATGAAGTAAATTCCCCATAGGCAAACTGCATAACTATGGTTATGCCACCTACAATGGACCTAGCATAGACTGAACATATATTTTCATAGCGATACAATTCACAAATACTCTTCTCACGTTAACTCTGGATGATCTCACGCCTTTTAATGCTTTTGTTTATATGTCGTTTCGATTCTTGACATTTCGCAAAATTATCGCTCTCTCTGTTTCCATCAACCGTTAAAAACGATGCCTACATGTCTGCTGTTGGCAGTGACAGCTCCCTTTCCAGACAACTTTGGGACCTGGGGCTAATCGAACATGCATGCAGGTGGGCTCGGAGCTGACGGTCATATGGTGGGTTACAAGCGCACCCCACTCATGTGACTTGCTGTCGTCATGGTAGGGCTACCACCTGGCAGGAATCGAAGGAGCCGATGGTCCCACGTGTAGTTCAGAATCCACATAACTGCATTGGATGATGACGTTGTCCACGTGGTCCCAACACAAATTTTGTTTAAGAAACTTTTGGTCGTTGATCAATCCGTTCATTAATGCTCACCATAAACTCGTGGGCTTAAGTCAACATTGTCTTAAGATTGGAAAATACTTGCGATACGGTCATATGGTGGGCTATAAGCGCACCCCATTCATGTGACTTGCTGTCGTCATCGTAGGGCTACCTGGCGAGGAATGTAAGTAGCCGGTGGCCCCACGTGTAATTCAGAATTCAGGAAATTGCCATTGGAGATGACGTGGAGTTGTCCACGTGCTCTCAACACAAAAAAATTCACAAAGTTTTGGTCGTCCATAAACCTGCTCATCAATGCGTCTTATTGCTCACCATAAACTTGTGGGCCTAAGTCAACATCGTCTTAATATTGGAAAATAACTGTAATTATGGTTTTTTATTTATTATAATTTGGAGAGAAATTTTTTTGAAAGTTAAAAATGAATAATTCACTATTTATGTAAATAATGAAATATTAACATAAAATCAATGAAATATTAATAAATGTTATATAAGGTGAGATATACACTTTTCAATATTTAAATTATTTGTGTGTCTAAATTCTTCCCCAAATTGGATGGGATAGGATAGGATATGGTTTAAATTATAATTTCACATAACTGATAAGAATTTTCATCATAAAACCTTATCATAAAATAGTGTCCTTCTCTAGGGAGGTTTTAGCATATTTCAAAAACCCAAATTATTAGGATAGGATATGATATGGTTGAAATTATAATTTCACATAACTGATAACAATTTTCATCATAGAACCTTATCATAAAATAGTGATAACAATTTTCATCATAAAACCTTATCATAAAATAGTGTCCTTGTCTAAGGAAGTTTTAGCATATTTCAAAAAGCCAATTTATTAAAAAATAGTAAATCAAAATAAAATTTAAAAAATAAAAATAAAAATTTATTAGATAAATTGAATTTATTTATTTTTTTCTCACTCTAATATTGAAATATTTTATTATTTTCTTTTCTTTTCATTTCAACACAAAAATATCTTCACATTATATATCAAAAAAGATTACAACACTCTATAGTGGAGACCTCCACCTGCATTTACGGAAACCATGTTTTCCACTAGCTTAGTACCATCACAGTTATTCTTGATGTTCATATATAATTATTTATCAACGAATTCACAATAAACAAAAAAAATAGACTAAGTTATCATTATGTGACCATTCATAAAAACTAGTAAGAAAAACAAACAAACTAGATATCTAGCGGTGGATGAACGAGTGTTATCCTCCACAGTGAATTTTATTAGCTCCATGATTTCCTTCTTATCATCCTTTTTCAACGAAGATGTTTGTGGATCTTCATCTAGTATCATAGGATTCTCTTGTGTTCCCTCCAAGCCATGGGAGCTATGCTTGTGAATAGTGACTTCGGCTTCCTCGTTCACCTGTGAGATGGAAATTCCAATTCCAAATACCACTTTACACATAGCTTCAAACTTTCCTTTGAAAATATTGATGGTGTGGAGGATATCTTGTTGTTATTCCCCCTTGTTTTCCAAAGCCTGGGCAATCAAAGCTTTAGCTATCCAATAGGTCTCTGAAATCCTAAAAAACTTAATGTCATGGGTGCGGGAAAAGACGGGGTATTTAACCCACCCTTCTAACTCTTCCAAGACCTAATTATCATTTAGTATTTGTCTCGTATTTTTCACCATGTCTTCCATCCCCTCTATTTCTATTTTGGCTAACTCATAGCACCATTCCTGGAAGAGCCACTCTGTGATAATGGCATCCTTCTTCGCTTTGGAAATATGTTTGGGCTTCCCTTAGGTCGATGCCCTAAGGGAACCGACTTGTGGTTTCTTTCCTCGCCAACCCCTAGACCTAGCAGCATTGTGTTTTTTCATGACAAGAGAACATGGACTTAAGGCAATTTTAAGTACCTGAATAGATCTAAAGATAAATCTCAAAATAAACCCACAATATCAACAAGAATAAACAAAACCATTCACCAAAATATTGAACACAAGAAATAGAGAAAACCCTTGAGGTAGGGTAACACCGTATATTAATCCTTAATGAAGGATAACACTCCTCAAACAATCCTTGCTTGTACAATAACAATATTCTTCATTATCCTTTAATACATTACTTGCACTTATTTATATAACTCTCTCTATCTCATAGGAACCTTCTAGAGAGCTTTCTCACATTTATTATATCTAACTACCATAATGGGACTTATTTAATAATATAGTGGACCTAGTCCACCTTACATTGAATATACATAACCACATTCGCATTGGGTACCTCCCTACGTACCACATATTACCTCCCTAGGTATACTTTATTTCATCCCCCTTCACGTGTTTCGTCCTTGAAACACGAGAAGAAACCATACAATCTGACCAGCTAAGCAATGTATCCAACTAGTACCAAGTACAACCATCCATCCATCCTAATGGAAGACTAACATGATGTCCAACTGTTGTCTTTCCACCCTAGTCTTGATCTGCATCGTGCATGTGTTTCCATGGGATTGTTTTGCTAGCATGATGTCTTCTTGTAGTGTCGGTAGTCCTCCATGCACCTCTTGATCGGTTTCCTTTTTGGTGCCCTGCTAGTGCATAAATGTGTTGAAGCTCACGCCCTTGCCTTGATGACTGTTATTTCTCTATATGATGTGGATGGCGATATACAACAACTGTAGGAATGTGTTCATTTTTCTTCAAATCTGTAACACATTGTGCCTTTGAGTCAATGACCTCCTTGTCTTCATTATTGTGTCCATGTGGCTTTGTTTCATCTCCTTCAATAGACTCTGTCTCTTATTCAACTTCAGACTCTATAATAACTTCTTTGTTGGTCATTGTGGGCCCATCTTTCTTACTAAGAGACACATCCTGCAAGGTGATTTTCTTTTTCTTGTACCACAACTTCAGAAACTTCTTTTGCACATTAATATTAATGATACCCATTGATTCTATCCAATGATATCCCAAAACAATATCCACTTCATCCATATCCTTAGCATAAAAATATAAATGCAACACATATTTGTCCATGGCAATCTTCAAATCTTTAAAAATTTGAAAATTTTCACCTTCAACCTGTGTGTTTTGAACATTCTTTGCATGAACTTGCAATCTATTAACCAATTGAACATTGATAAAATTATGCGGGCAACTAGGGTTAATAGAAACAATGATATTTTCTTTATGAATACATCCATAAACCTCTAATATAGAATTGTCACATCAAAATAAACCCTTGCTTATTTCTTTACTCTTGAAATGAGACCATTTTTCTAAAAAGACTTTTTCAAATTCTTCATCAAAGAGTGCCATCATTTTTCTATAGTTAAGTTAATTCCACCAAATGGCTACATCACCTTGTAAACTCAAATTTATCTTGACGCTTTCCAATGCTCTTTACTAAATGCATTCCTATGTTTTATGACTTCTTCAATAATGGGGCCATTAGAATTTCCTGTAAAATACATCTTGCTATGAAAACCCCAAAAATAGAACTATAACTTAATGTGTGAATCGCGTGGCTTTTTCCAAAAAAATCCTAAAAACTGTCGAATTTACAATATTGATAACGTCACTTCCTGGATTCTGTTTTGGCTAGTTTGTTTTTTGAAATTTGGTATTTTTCAGAGAGGATATCAAATATCAATTTTTTTTTGCAAAATTACGCTCAGAAAGTTTCATATCTGGACCTAAAGTGCGTCGCCCCCTTTTTCCTTTAAAAAAAACTACAAAATGACCCAAAATTTATTCCCTTCTTTGGCCAAGGAAAGTGTTATGATACCAATTATTAATTACATGAATAGATATGAAGATAAATCTCAAAAATAAACCCACAATATCAACAAAAATAAACCAAACCATTCACCAAAATATTGAACACAAGAAATAGAGAAAGCCCTTGAGGTAGGGTAACACCATATATTAATCCTTAAGGAATGATAACACTCCTCAAACAATCATTGCTTGTACAATAACATTATTCTTCACTATGTTTCAATACATTGCTTACACCTCTTTATATAACTCTCTCTATCTCCTAGGAACCTTCTAGAGAGCCTTCTCACATTTACTATATCTAACTATCATAATGGGTCTTATTTAATAATATAGTGGACCTAATCCACCTTACATTGAATACACATAACTACATTTGCATTGGGTACCTCCCTAGGTACCCGATATTATCTCGCTAGATATACTATAGGCAAGGTCCCACTCACACTTGGCATGGATGAAAGGTAAGTCTTGTGTAGACAGAAAGAGGTGTGGTCAACTTATAATCCCACTGGCATACACCTAAGACTTAGAAATCCCCTTAGAAAGCACCAGGATCTTGACTAACCCCCTCTGAGCAGAAAACCAACAGGATTCCCCATCATAAACCAACAACCAGAAACAATAATTTACATAGAAAGAGGAGAATGTTACTTGAAATGATGATAGTCAGGCTCTCTGGAGCATCGGAGAGCATTTAGATACCAGATTGACTAAGGTACCCAATCATCCTTCCTTGGATTTCTCAGGGATGTTGGGGTCTCTTCTTTGAAATAGAACTGAAGGGCCTCCTTCTATTCTAAATAACCCATCCACATAGTCTTTTGGAATCTCATCTTCTTCGTATTTTCCACATGGAAACGCCCTCTGGTACGAGGCCCCAATGCAATGTTTTTCCTAAACGAATGGTGGGTGATCTGCTCCCGATACCCTGTCAAGCAAGATCATCATTTTATCATCTGGTAGGAGGGAGTTTGTACTCCTCCCAGACCTCCCTCTCATCAACACGCCGCACCCCATTAATGTCCATCACCTTCCTCCTCTCAATATTATAAGTGAATGGCAAGGTGACGGATATTTAGATGTGAGGGAAATGACGGCTCCACTCATTAACACCCCATCTGAGGATGAAATATTCTAATTTTAATAATGAATATATTTTACTATTAAATATATAGTGTTTGTTGACAACTATAATCCGTTTTAAAGTCTATAACATTTCAAAAAATTAAATAAAAAATTAAATCTAAAAACTTTTAATATTGCTATCTCCATTTTTCTCCTTAATCCTGAGAAAACTATAAACTTATTCTAACTATTCTATGTACTTTTGTAGAAGGCTGAATTTCACACAATCTGTTTTTTCAAAAGCATAAGGCCCAATATAATGAGATGTAAGGAACAATGTTAGAGAGATTCGTTTGTTTGGAATTCTTGAAGGGAAGAAAAGGAAACCATGCAACGATAGATTTCAAATTTGATTTAAATAATTCACACACTACATTAGTAAATTTATTGTAAATTAATAATATTTAATTAATCAATTTGTCAATATTTATCAATTTGAATGTTAGTTTTGAAATGGCATATTAAAATTTTAGAGATTTCATATATAATTGTTGGACAATTTATTGTTCTTTTATAAAATAGAGGAATTAAAAAGTGATGTTTAATTTGAAAAGTTTATAAGTAAAAAACTTATCATTTTAACGAAGATTAATTTATCAAAATTTACATCTTAATTTGTCTTTTTATAAGTAAGGCATATAAGTAAAGCATGTATTTAAGAGATTTTGGTAGTAACAAGAGTTTAATATTTAATTTAGTATAGCCTTAAAACTAAGAAATTAAATCTAAAATTTGGATATGTTATAGAGGATACATTTTCCTATTTTTCTATAAAAAAATTATCAAAAAATAATGAATTTATTGAGCATGTCTAAATTTATAACTAAGTATGCTAAAAAACTATTGATTACAATTGATCAACAATAACAAAGAACAAAGGTCTAGTTTTTAGCCCAATACAACCTAAAATCTATTTAAATCTAAAATTTAGATATTTTAGACAAATTCCTCTACCTTCTTATAAAATTTAATTAGAAAACTATTGAGTTTAAAGTACATGCCCAAATCCCAAATCACTTAAAAAAACACTAATTTAAAAAAATCTACAAGATAGTGGCATACTATTTTTAATCTTAATATCATATAAATTGATGATATGATATTAATTTTGATTAATCCCATGATCAATTTCGAGGGTTTATAGATTGTGTCTTCAAGGTTCAAGTGCATTGAAAGAAGGTTCAAGTGCATGGAAATGTAACAACCCCAATCGTTACGACTACAAGCGACGCAAGCAAGTGCAAAGTTTTTTTGTGTGTGTGTTTTAAGCAGGAAGACAATCAACGACAACAAGTAATCAACACAACTAGACGACGAACACACTTACGCATTCAGGCAACAGACAATCAACGACCTAGCACATTAGCACATCATGCAACCGAATGAACATGTGATAGAATAGACAATAAAAACAATTACCCGCCCGACCCAGGAAAGACAACGCCTACAAGCTAAAGGACAACCTCCACAATCCTGACACAACGGCCTCGACGATCAGTAAATAGAAACCTCTACGGCGCGCAAAACCAAATGCATTAAGGCATTACAAAACCAAGTACCAACATCAATTAAAATGAACAAACACCCACATCGGGAAGCATAGACTCCGGCCAGGTTATCAATCGCCTCTATCCATCAGGGCGCGCAATGATCCCCTCATCAGAAATCATGATGTCACAAGGCGATATGCATGACAGTATCCCTAGCACAACATAACTTATCTAGACCAATAACCCCAGAAAAATCCAACGCGCTAGGAGACTGAATTAATTGGAAAAAAATAAATACAAGAAGACTATACCCACGCACCCAAGCAACAAGTCGACAAGACACAAGATGACATCACTCAAATTAAATTGCGCAATCTATTAAACGACTTCGCCAACAACCATAAACCATTATCTGTTAAGCATAATGTCTAAGTGCGAAGGAGTGAACTATTATAAATGTGACCATAAATGTGAACTATTATGAATGTTACTATTATCATAAATGTTATCATAAATGTGAACTAATATATCTAACAATGATATCGTTGTCCCATAATAATAATATTTTGGTTCAGTCATATTCATTGTCTATACAAAATAAGAGCTAATAATGATATTAACACTAATGATATATAATAATGACATTGTTGTCTAAATATAGTGTTATCCCTTAATGAGATCATTGTCTAACAAAGGAATTAACAATTATAAAAGGAAATTAGCAAGGAATTAGATTATGTATCGTTGTCATGAATATTTACTGTATTAACTCGTTGTCTATTGAATAATTATGGTATGAATTCGTTGTAAGGATTCGTTGTGGAATATTGAATATTTATTGTATGACTTCACTATCTATTGAATATTGACTGACATACAACAAATTTAAAATCAATTGTATAAAGTTGTTGGCATTCAACGTTTGTATTTGCAAACAAGGTGTAGATTCATTGTCAATCAATAATAATGTTATTTCATTACTATTCTATATGTTCATTCCTTGTCTATTATATAATTCATTTTGATGTCTATATAAATGTATTTCAACTGCTATTCTATATTTCAATTCATTGTCTATTAGATAATTCAATTCGTTGCCTACATATAAATGTTATTTCATTACACCAACATAATGTTATTTAATATCGATGTCATATATATACAAGTGTTAAAAACGCATACCAACTAATGATAAACATGGTGTCCCTTAACAAGGAAATAACCAAATCGTTGTCCATGTATATATCGTTGTCTTTACAAATAGAATCGATGTCATATAACATAGTGCTATTTATTACACCAACATAATGTTATTTAATATCGTTGTCATATATATACAAGTGTTAAAAACGCAAAGGTGATATTAAAAACGCAGAGGTTTTTCCTAATCAAGTGTTGGGTAAATCATGGAGTAAAAGTTGTGTGGAAATTCATTGGGAGAATTAAATAAACCAAAAATGCAGAGGTGATATTAAAAACATAGAGATTATTAAGTTGTTCGCAGGGAGAAATAAATAAACAATACATAGAGGTTTTTCCCAATCAAGTGTTGGGTAAATCGTGGAGTAAAAGTTGTGTGGAAATTCGTTGGGAGAATTAAATAAACCAAAAGCGTTTTTCCCCTTTTTGCTAGGAGCCAAGGAATTCGTGAATTAATCCTTCGGAGATTAATCATTCTAACCGCATAGATAATCAATCACAAGAAAATGCAGAGATAAACGTTCAAAGATGAACCATTCGAAAATGCGGAGATAATCATCCAAAAGAAATGCAAAGACGTATCCTTCAATGCCGATATTTATCATTCAAGAAAGCGCAGAGATAATATGCCAGGAAATCGCAAAGATGAATCGATCTGAGATGAATCAAACAAAATGCAGAGATGCTCAATCACAAGAAGGCGCAAAGACCAATCATTCGGCAATGAATCAATAAAAAATGTAAAGATACTCATTCACAAGAAGGCGCAAGGATTAGAGATTAATCATAAGAGAAAACGCAGAGATAAGTAATGGATAGATAGTTGGGCAAAAAAATTATCCTTCAATTATTATCTGTGCACAAGAAAGTAGGGCATTTGAATTTATAGGTCTTTAAACACCAAAATGACGACCATCGATTCGGCTCATAGTCAACTACTTAGAAATGGACTAATAACTAAAGGGATAAGGGATGAAAGATAAAACACAAATTTGTCTTCGTAATAATCAATAAAAACAATGCAGAGAAGTCATTGCAATCAGAGTTTGGGTTCGCCATGGGAAATCAATTCAAAATACAGTGAGCATAAGGTTGGGATGACTTTAAGTTCTTGATCATAAAATGCTGAATAAAACATAATCTTAACACAATAGAAGTACAGTATTGAAAGCGCAGGAACAATATTAAACTATCATTCAAAAATATACACATGTGTACTATAGTCAAATGTGAAAGCTCCGAGTCGTCCCGCGTGCACTCCGCCCAGCTCCCACTTGCCGACCGATGTGACCTCACCGGTACCTCCCAACCAATGCTAGGGGTACTCTTCTTCCCCATGAGCCCCCTGAGCTGCAAAGGGGCCACGCACACAATACCAGAGAACATCTAGCACCCAGCTCGCCTCACAAGGTCGAGCTACCACTCATTACCCGAGCTGGGTATCCCAACTCCCACAATAGAAAGTTCAGTCAAGGTAAAATTCAGCGGCGTAACGTTACGCAAAAAGATCCGATCCATACTCCTCCTCCTCCATCCTTTTTATAGAGCATTTCAGTAATTAGTTTCTCAAATTCTCATTAAATTCCTTTTTCAATTAATTAATTTTGAAAAACCTCCCCCGTACACATGTCGCCTGATCCCCTAGTTGCACTAGAAAATTAATTTTATTAATTAATTAATTATTCATATTTCCCTCGCCCACCTAAAAGCATTCCTAAAAACGCCCCTTCGTGTCCCAATATTCCCTTACAAATATTAAATGACTTATGTCTTACTTAATTCCTAGTTGAGTTCATAAATAACAAGATTCCTTACTAAGTTAGACATTCAACTTTTTCTTTATGTTTCCCCTTTTCTTTAGGTTTCCCCTTTTTCTTTAAGTTTCCTATTTCTTTTAAGTTGCTCTCTTTTTCCTTTTTAACCAAAAATCAATTTAGCAAGTGTAGATAAACAACCATTTACCCTTTTTTCTTCTTTAATTAAAAATTAATTTAGCAAGTGTAGATGAAACAACCATTTATTCTCGTTTCTTTTTAACTAAAATTAAATGAGCAAAAATAGATAAAAACAACCATTTCCCTTTTCTTTTCTTTTTTCAATTTTAATCCTCCATTATAATTTGACTTTAATAAATAAATTTGAATTTCTTGCCCCCCCCTTCTTGATACATGTTTATTTATTATTTATTTTTTTGACCACATGTTCACTTAGACCTAGGTTTTAATTTCACTGGGTTGGGCGACATTTTTATTAGGAAATTTTCTTTTTTAATTTTACTTATCACATCATTCATTTTAAGGTCGACTGGGTTTATTCACTTACCAGTCAAAACCACGACATGCCCTTCAGGACGCACTAGGTGCTCCAAGGGTGTCACTCGCCTCTTTCTATTTTCCTTGCGTGACGTGCCCTTCAGGACACACTACGTGTTCCAAGGGTGCCACTCGCCTCTTTCCGTTTTTCTTATGTGACGTGCCCTTCAGGACGCACTACGTGCTCCAAGGGTGCTACTCACCTCTTGACTGACTTTGGTAGACATCAAACCCCTGGAGTCAATACTCCACTAGGTGATCTTGTGGGAGACTAAGGGCCTCTAAGGAATAAGGCCCATGCCTTATTGCACGCCCCTTAGAATCATCGTGAGCGACTGTCACAGTCTGCCCTCACGACATCGTGGGTGTTCTCGAACTAGGTAATCATTAACCTACAATTCGAGCCACAGCGGGAGTGCTAGTAGGTTGTGGCAGGGTTGCTGCCACACCTCTCCCTCAAAGTCTTTGGTTGTCATGCGTGACTCCTCTACTCCGCATGTGAGTCTAGTCAACAAGCTATCATCAGCTTGCATCCATCAATGAATCATATCAACAATAATACTCAATCATCATAACATCTAATCATATGTACATATGTCACATCAACAACATTCAAACTCCAATAGTCCACTCCTTGACTCGATCCGGAGTCCAAGGGGTTTCATCGATGCCTCTGCACCCTTAATGTCCAAAGTCCTACACACTCAAGGGGGACCCAGTGAATAGCACATGTCTATGTAAATACAACAAAATAACATATCATCATATCCATAATATCTCATGATCATAATCAAACGGCCAATAGTATAATAATCTGGATCACTTGCAAGCAAGTGTCCTCAAAGAATAAATTCGCTCAAAACGTGCAAGAGCGAGATGTTACAGGAAACAAGGGATCCAATTTGACTAAGGTATGGAATGTGAAGCTTATTTTGAGAACTTAGTTAGTTATGGATTTGATGGTCGTACACATGAGAGCGATGATTATTTATAATCTTGTTATAATGAATAACTTTAAACTATAATGTAAATTTACAAATACGAAATAGATAGTGGATTCTTGAAATAAAAACTCTGATAAAATCCTTAGGTTTAATATCTTATCATGGTGGGGAATGGGATATTATATCCATGGCCATGGACTCAATTTTATTATCATTTTCCATAGATCTTATTATGGTATTAATGATGTAATTAGAAGCATTTGATAAACTAGTTTGTATTTATCTTCCATGTGGATTTTATTAATCCTTTGAGGATATTTTTAAGTAGAGAGAGTATATTTGTGATTTTTTTAAAGTACTCAATTTTATTATCTTTTTCCATAGATCTTATTATGGTATTAATGATGTAATTAAAAGCATTTGATAAACTAGTTTGTATTTATCTTCCATGTGGATTTTATTAATCCTTTGAGGATATTTTTAAGTAGAGAGAGTATATTTGTGATTTTTTTAATCTGTTTCTTATTATTTTGCTAAATCTGAAATATATTATATGTTACAATGAAATATATTATATGTTACAATGAAGAGAGAGTATATTTGAAATATATTATAGGTTATGGTGGAGAGAATATTTCTTATTTTTTATTGATTTTTTATTATTTATTGCTAAATCTAAAATATATTATAGGTTATTGTGATTAAACTGAAATATATTATAGGTTATAGTGATTAAACTAGCTTTGCATGTGAGATTTTGATTAATCACATTTAAATTTGTTTTTTTTAATATAGTTTATAATTTATATATGATTATTTATGATAAACATTTCACAGCATAACAAATAATGTTATATGTGTTTGGATATATAACATTGGATTTGAAGTTACTTTAGATATAATGGTATATATCTCAACACATATAGCATTAATTATTTTATTGTGCAATGTTTAGTGTTTTTCGACTCTCAAAGGGATAGTACATTTGACATTTAAAAGTGGAAATTTTCCTAGTAGCATGTTCGGGGAGTGATAATCCATTAACTCCATACATTGAAGCCCAATCCTAGTAGATACTAATAGATTCTAGTTGTGGGATAGGGGGATTTGGGGGACCTAAGTCCTAGACTCAAACCAAAAAATTAGAGATGTTATTGTTGAAAAAAAATTGTGTAATTTAATTAAATTTCATAACTTAATTGATGATGATGGATTAATTATCCATTTTAACATTTTGTTTTTATGGCAAAAAAAAGTGGAGAAAAATTTTCCTAACTCTTTTTATTTTTTATTATTTAACAAGTTATGAATATCAATATTGTTATGAATATTATGAACATGAAACCTAATATGTGTATAGGTAGTGCATTCTAACCATTTTGTTAGTATTTTGTAATTTATATATTATTTATTCCTATGGCTTTTTATGTTTTCTCCCATGCCTAGCATAACTATGAGGCTCATAAAATTTGCCCTTATTTTAGCAAGGTTATTTATTTATTTTAAATTAGCCATAGTAAAAAGAGAATTTTGATCAATTAACTTGCCATTAATGTTTTCTTTATTTTACAATAACTTTTTTTTTCTACTTTTGAATTGCAGCGCAAATTCTCTTTAAATTTAGTTTTGATAATTGTATCAATATTTTAAAGAGTGGTTTCCCACTCTATTCTCCAATGGATCAATCAATAATAAACATTTCTATCTTACTCTCTCTTAAGACCAAATATTCACAAAAAATCCATTTATGTAGATGGGAACTACTTTCAAGACCTAAAAAATCGGGGGGTTGGGGGATTAGAAATCTGGCCTTATTCAATATGGCACTCAATGCAAACTCATTGTGGAGGGTCTTGACTCAACAAGGGATCTGGCATAAACTCTTAAGAGATAAGTACATGAAGAATTTTATGATTATTGATTGGGTAAGGTTGACTAATCATAAAGTGAATGCGGCGTCGAGGATGTGGAATAGCATGGTACATTCTATACATGTAATTCTTCATTGGTTGAGTTGGACACCAGGGAAATGAACTAACATTTATCCAGGAAGAGATCAAATAATTGGTTTAGGACAAAAGGCCATCATGTCCGAACAGATGAAAAAAATTCTCACCCAAAAAATGATTTTTACCCGGAATCTTACATCGGTCTATCAAGACCCGAATACCTTATTTGAGAAATGGATTAGCGGAAAGGATCTGGGGGTCTCAGGTAATCTTGAATCAGAATGGGATCAATACTGTATAAACTTAAATGAAGCAAGGGTTTCTCTCTGTGAGAAGGAGGACACTCTAATCTGGACAAGAGGGGATTCCTCGGGTAGAATGACAGTTAAAAATATCTATGCAATGCTTATTTCTACCTTTGAGTGGCCACAGGTGAAGGGATGGAAATACAAAATTTGGAAGTGGGAAATTCAATTGAAGAGAAAACAATTTATTTGGATGGATGTTGAAAACAAAATACTAACGTGGCAAGTATTGCAGGGTAAAGGGGGGCAAGATCATGGACGATGCCCCTTATGCAAGACAAGAAATGAAGACATGGATCATTTATTTCTACACTGTTGATTTACTCAGACAGTCTGGAAAAATTTAGCGATCTGTCTCAACAAAAACTTTCATTGGAATGGACAATCACTTTGTCATTGCCTTGAAGCCTGGATGAGAGAAAAAGAATGTCCAATTACTCTGGTTGTCCTTCTTTATTGTAACATTTGGTCCGAAAGAAACCAAGTATTATTCAAGGATAAAGCCCCACACTGGATGGCAATCATTATTAAAACTCTTAGGAGTTTTTTCCCTGGTAACAGCCCAAAAATAAAGCACGTTATTAAAAGGAGCCCGGTGACACAATTTATTGATCATATAATTGCAGTATTCGATGGAGCATCTATTTTAAAGGGTTTGAACTGTGGGGCTTGGGGAGTCTTCAAATTTTCTACTCAAAAAGCTTGTAGATGGCACATAAATGGAGGCAGTGGAACAAATTCAAAAGCTAAATTACTGGGAGCTTGGGTGACATTAATCATGGAAAAACTGTGGAATATTTCAAAGTTAAAAATCTTTGGAGACTCGAAGGTTATAATTGATTGGCTCAACAACATTTGTATTTTAAATGCCAGCGATTTAGAAGGATGGAAGCGCAGAACCAAGGAATTATCTTCGCAGTTTCAAGAGATCATTTATATACACATCTACAGGGAGCACAACAAGGAAGCAGATCACCTCTCAAAACAAGCACTACTCGAGTCTACAAGCAGACTGACTTATTATTTTATGGATAATGGGAAGGTTGAACCATCGACTCATATAAATCTCTTCTAAGGGTTGTATCTTTTTTGGATAGGCCTTAGTATTATTGGATATTTGGGAGTTTTGTTTATGATTATGTGAAGAACATAACTATAATTTTTGCTTTTTGAATATAGTGAATATTTTGTTTGTATGATCCAATATCCTTTGTTTGTGATGGATGTTTAATCATCATCAAACTGGATTAACACAGTTGGGTCAACTGAATCATAGAGAAGAGTATTTTGGATGAGGATAGTTAAAACTATCTTTATAGTGACTAGTTATGAATTGTATTGAACTGTGGGAAGACCATTGACATGGTTTTGATGATGTAAATGAAATTATAAGCTTAATATAATTTCGAGCAAATTTTCTTTGGAAAAAAAAAAGTCTCAACTGATTTTTATTGAAATTCGAAGAAATGTTAGGAAACCTTGTATCCTTCTTGTTATTTATCTTATGCTTATACATTAAGTACATAATTATAACATGTGTTTTGTCCATAAGAAAACATCGTAAAATAAAATATGGCAAGACATTCAATAATGTTCAATATCTTTGTTTTTCACAATTTAAGCATCTAAATCCCTTCAACAACATAGGAATTAGCAAACATCCTTATACCAAGATGATAAATACATTCAAATTTAAGACATAATAATGGTGTTGTCTAAATATTTTACATTTGTTCTTTTTCCCCAGAATTCAGTGATATAACTTAGAAGAAATCACAATCTCCTATTGTTTAAATTACATTTTTTATTACATTAAAAAATATATCATGCAGTCACCAATAAAATTTACAGCTAACTTTATTTGTAGTTGTGTTTAGAGTTTCCTATACTCACAAATCCCAACACAAGATTCAAGGGATTTTGTAACTTGTAGACTTTTTTTAATATCAAACTTCTCATTGTTGTGTATTCCAAGGTATCAGAATTTATTTATTGCGTATGTTTTTTTGCGTATCTAAGAAAGTATATGTACGATCACAAATTATAAATGTAAATGAAAATCAAACAAAATCTCTTCATGTTAAAGGCTATAAAGTGGTTAAAAGTTCAATGCTAAATTAATATTTGTTGGAATTTATATTATTAGTCCATGTTGTAGGCGTAGAGGGACTCTAGCAATCGATAAATCGTTGACTTCATATTAGTTTGTCCTTTGACCACAAATATTTCCATATTATCTATTGTTGGAACCAGGAAACTGAAAACATCGATTTTTATATTTAAAAAAGTACCATATTTGTCATGATCTAATTGGACAAGGGATTCGAGGTCTTATTGTCAGCTTCGCTATTCCCAATGTTATATATGTTGGCATATCAAAAGTATTTGATCGTATATGGTATTTTTGAATCATATATTTTGTTATGCATTCGTTGAAGGTGGATTAATGCTAGCATTAATTCGAATGTTTGGTTTAGCATTTTATGCTAGGTAAATTTATGGCAATGTTTGATATGGTGGCATATCCAAAGTTTTCCCTTCCAATACATTCTCTGGTGTTCAAACTATTGTTACTAAAAATATAAAAAAAAAATTGGGATATGTCAGAGACCTGGCACATTGAATTTTTTTCTTAAATGTTTACAGTGCATTTCTGACAGACTTAAATGTTTACCTAACAGGCTTGGTAGTGTTGAATGGTTACTTAACAGGCTTGTTAAAAGACATTTTCTTCCGTTTTTAAAATTGATATGCTCCAGCGGCATTGCTGGTTCAATGGTCCATGCTTGTTTTTTGCATGACACTGATTTCTTATTTGCATGTTGTTGTTGTTCTTGCTTTCCTGTTCGTGTTGTTGCAATTTGCACGTTTGGGTTTCTACAATCGCGCTTGGAACAACATCGTTCCTAGGGGGTGGTTGTTGCTTGCTTCTTTCTTCATTGTATGTTGTTTATTGTTGGTTGATTCGACTTTACAGGGTTGCGGTCCTGCGCCTCTGCACTTGGGCCTTTTGGTGCTTCTTAGCTAGGTTCTTATTTTGTGTTTGTTCTTGTTTTCCCAGGATTTGCAATGTTGGGATGTTGCATCTGCAGTTGAATCTCCGGTTACATTTATTTGAAGTGCAGTTTGCATAGAATACTATTAAGTTAAAATAACAGACTAAAGAATTGTAGGTGATGTAAACTGCATCTCTTACACGTTGAAGCAGAGTTTGTTGGCCTCAAAATATATTTCATGGTTATATTTTGTCGGCCTCAAAATATATTTCATAGTTATGAGAGTGTCTTTTGCTGTGTGGGAGATATACATGTTCTCTCCCTTTTACTCTCTTGTTGTAAACTGTGTTTGACTCTATAGTTTCTCGTGTTTCTGTGGTCATTACGAGCGACCGTCGTTCGGTTGCATAGCTAGCCAATTTTATGGACATGGCTTCACGAATAGGTTCTATCGAACTATAAGAGGTCATGTTCAGTGTACACATTAGCTTTCTCAAATTAGTTTTGTTTAAAAGAAGGCCTCCTCAACAGAAGAGAATACAATTTATGAAATTATAGGTTTCCTGGACAACATAAGCTAATGATCGCGGGTTCTCGGGGTGGTGGGTTGAATATTGGGATTTTTTTGTTCCCTGCCCTGCAAATACCATGGAGAGTTTCGCGATCATTCTGACCGACCGTCATTCGGTTGCATACTTGGCCAATTTTATGGACACGGCTTCGCGGAAGGGTTGTATCGAACTATGATAGGTCGTGTTCGGTGTATACATTAGCATTCCGGAATTAGTTTTCTTTAAAAGAAGGGATCCTAGACAGAAGAGATTGAAATTTATCAAATTATAGGTTTCCTAGAGAGAATAAATTAAACATAGGAAATGTGTAATTTTATAAAGTAGATAAAGCATGCACAGAGCCCTCATCCCATACTTCGTCAGTTTTTGCATCACGGGTTCTCGGGGTTGCCGGCTAAAAATTGACAATCGGAGAGTTCGGCGATACACAAATTGACAATCGGACTTGCGAACTATTTGAATTTGAAGGGCCTCATGTCCAAAAAAATTAGCATTCTCGAAATAGTTTACGTACGTTTTACATATAGTTGTGGACAAAAAAAAAATTAAAAATAGTAAGCATTTTTTGGATCGTGGGTTCTAGGGATGGCGAGCTCTAAAATTTATTTTGTTGTTCTGTGTCGTACAAATAGCATGGAGAGTTCCGCGATATACAAATTGACAATCGGACTTGCGGACTATTTGAATTTCAAGGGCCCATGTGCAAAAAAACCTAGCATTGTCGAATTACTTTTCTTTAGGTACGTTTTACATACGCTCCTGCACAAAAACAAAAAAATAGTAGTAACGTCTATTACATAGGGATCCATCCCCGTTACCTTCAGTGCTTCCCAATACACATTAAATATGCTTTCAAAAGTCAAAACCGACCAGACAGGTTCGAAAAGATGGGCTTTAATAACTGGAAATCTCGAGGACATCTCCCATTAAAATGAATAGACAGACGAATATTATGGGATCTGGTAATTTCCTTTTGCCTGCATTTTGAATTTGCGATTTTTTTTATTTTACTTTTTTTGGCTTGTGCAGTTTTAGTTTTCTTAAAAGCTTCAGCATAGTTCACGAATGTGTCGCCCACAGAGGCCTTGACGTCATGTCCCTCTTTAATATTGTGCATTTTGAAAAGATGGGCTTTAATAACTGGAAAGCTCGAGGACATCTCCCATTAAAATGAATAGACAGGCAAATATTATGGGATCTAGTAATTTCTTTTTGCCTGCATTTTGAATTTGCGAAAATACTTTCTTTCTTTTTTTTCCTTTGTGCAGTTATAGTTTTCTTAAAAGCTTTAGCATAGTTCATGAAGGTGTCACCCACAAAGGCCTTGACGTCATGTCCCTCTTTAATATTGTGCATATCTTAGATGTCAGATTTGTGAATCTACTCGAATATGGGAATTTTAATACGTGTTGGTAGTCACTATTCAGCGTACATATTTGAAAAGATTGGCATTAATAAGCGAAAATATCGAGAACATCTGTCATTAAAACGAATCATCACAAAATCTACGGAAGATCATCCAGCATTTCTTTTAAATACTTATTTACATTTCTCTCTATCATCAAAGAGTTGTGCTTTAGGGTGCCTTCGTTCTAATGTTCCTAGTCATCAACATGTAAGACAACTTAGAGATGTAATTGAGGGGCAGATGAAAGAAGAGAGACTGGTTTTATGTGATGTGAGATTTGAGTAAAAAAAAACTCTGTTACACAAGAGAAACTTAGAGAGGACGAAAAAAAAAGAACAAGTATGTTTTGGTTGGTGTTCTCCTTGTATTTGATGCTTTGGTTGGTTGAAAAGGCTGCCTGGAGATTTGTTTGTTGAAATTATTTGTTTTCTTGCTGGGAATTGTAATGGATTTTGAGGTCACATGCAAAATAGTTATTTGTTTAAGTATATAGCTTCTTCCAACAACACAGATTTGGCAACTGTATGGAATTGTATAGATCGCAGAAGAATTTGTCTTCCTCAGGGGCAGCGCATTTATAGTGATCCGGATTTTATGAGAAGAACGAAATGAATACAGATTATTAGCAGGTGCTTAACACAAAATAACAGAGATACAATAAAACTGGTTTTCTATTCAATAACAAAATAAGATGAAACTGTAAAATGCAGCGGAAACAAGCTTGCTGGAATGGTGGCGGCTTATCTCTGAGAAGAGATGTGATAGCAGCGCGCATTCGCAAGAAGAAGATTATAATGAGGCTCTGAAGAAATTTTTACAATAAGCAAGAATGCCAAAAACCCTAGACATCCAAAAACCTAACCCTAAGAGATGAAGCGCCAAAAGTCATGTGGACCCTGTTTGGGTAAGTTAGTACATCAAATTCTCGGGGTCGTAACTTTTGCATATGATCTTCGTTTTAGGCATGTGATAGCCTGTTGGAAAGGTATCGTCGAGGAGATTAATTCTAGGGTATCAATCATGCCTTAAGCTATCATTGAGGAGCTCAATCCTGAAAAGCCTTCATTTAGGCCCTCAAAATGGCCCCAGAAGTTAAAACTACTAGAAATAGTAAATTGCCAAAATTGCCAGAAAACTATTTTGAGCCAGTTGGAAAAGGTGGGTGGCTACCGATATCCATATGGATCAATCCTCCCTCCTTAGGAAGAAGTGTTCTCCATTGCATTGAGGTCCCCCATCAGATGAGGAAATTTCTGCTGAATTTGGCCCCGGGTGAGCCACTTGCCTTGGTGCAGGAGCTGCCCTGCTTTGACGACTCGATAAACGTAGATCCTTTGTTGTCGAGTGACCTTGATCTGTCTATCCACAATATGATCATTGGATGCATGTTGTATGCAGTCAGGGTTGAGCTATGTTGGTGTCAGTTGTTATGCTACTTCTGAGGTGTCCAATAATCATGGGAAATAAGGGCGAAGGAGATCCACGTTGAACACTGGGTGCAGGCCAAGGAAAGGAGGAATGTTTAGCTCAAAATCATTATCCCCCATGGCTTGGTGATAGTGTACAACCCATAACGGAGTGGGTGAAGCTTCGGATGGGGTCCTATAAGGCATTATTTCTGCAAGTGCAACCAAACTTTGTCACCCACCTGAAACTTATGTGGCACCCAATGTTGATCATGGCGTTGTTTGTACTTGTCATTGGACTTTTGTAGGATATCCTAAACCTGTTGGTGGGTGTGCTAGATCCTCTCAATGAACTAGGTGGCTTTGTCAGCTTCAGTTGGAGCAGGAGATGATTCGGTCGAGGTGACCGCAAGGGGAAGTGCAATATCTATGGGACCCAATGGTTGGAATCCCAACCCCACTTGAAAGGGGTTGTGGCCAGTTGAGCTATGCAGGGCTCGGTTGTAGCTATGCTGGACATAGGGAAGGCTCTCATCCCATGTGCGAGGGTACTTTGAATTATACATGCGAAGGATGTGTACAATCATTTGATTTACAACCTCGGTTTGGCCATCTCTTTGGGGGTGGAAGGTCGTGGATTTGGTGAGCTTGGTGTCCATAAGTGACTAGAGGCTCAACCAGAATGTGCTGAGAAATCGACTATCCCGATTTGAGAAATGGTTTGTGGGATTCCAAAATGTACCCAGACTCGTTCAAAGAAGAGCTTGGCAGTGGCCTCTGCTATGATGTTGTTCTTGCAGGCAACCAGAATCGCCATCTTAGAAAAGCGATCAACAACCACAAAAACACAGTCATTTCCCCACTTGGTAGATAGGAGGCCCGACATGTAGTCCATTGAGATGGATTCCCATGGCCTTTCAGGAGGAGGAAGAGGGGTGTACAGGCCCTGTTTCTTCGTGGTCGGTTTGGCAATAGCGTAGGCAATGTAGGACCTGATATACTTTTTGACCTCCTGTCGCAGTTTTGGCCAGTATAAACGTTTATGCAGCATCGCCACTATATTTTCGACATTGAAGTGTCCTGCCACCCGACTGTAGTGGGCTTCCCAGATCAGCTTCACTCGCTCACTTGATGGAACATAGATATGGCCCAGAGGACACAACAACCCATCCTGAAGATGGAAATTATCGACAACTGCATTTGCACCCAACATTCGGTAGGTGGTGGAAAAGTCAGGGTCTGTCTCATAGAGTTGGGGGCATCTAGATGTCTCATGGCCACAAGAGTCTAGAACCATCGTGAGTGTCGCGACTGGTGGTATGCTGAGGCAATCAGTGACACGATTGTTGCTTCATGTTTTATACTTGATGTTGAGGTGGAATTGTTGCAAGTATGTGAACCACTTTTGATGGTGGTCATTTTGCAATTTTCCTTGTGTCTGCATGAACTGCAGTGGCTTATGATCAATGTGGATGACTGTCTCCTTCCCAAGAATGTAATGTCTCCACTGGCGGCATGCTTGCAATATGGAGTACATTTATTTGTCGTAAGTAGGGTACTTACAGACAGTATCTAATAGTGTCTCACTATGATAGGCCACGGGGTGGCCGTGCTGAGTGAGAACAACACCCACAGCATAGTCTAAAGCATTTGTCTCGATCTCAAAGGGATATTGCAGGTCTGGTAGTGAAAGTACTGGGGTTGAGCACAAGTGTTGCTTCAAATCATCGAACGCTTATTGTTGGGACCGGCCCCACGCAAATTTATCCTTACCACCACCCCTATTTGTTTGGTTGAGGGCCCATGCAATATGGGAGAATCCCAACACGAACCTGTGGTAGAAATTGGCAAGGCCCAAGAAGCTCCGAAGCTCAGTGAGTTTTGTTGGGGCTGGCCAGTCATGGATGACTTGGATCTTGGCTGGATTGACATGTACACCATGTTGATCAATGATGTAGCCCAGGTAATGGACCCTATCCATGCCGAAGGATCATTTTTCCAAGTTGGCATATAGCTTGTGTTGCGTAGGGTGTGCAGAACCTGTTGAATATGTTGCAAGTGTTCAGCCTAAGTCTTGCTGTAAATTAGAATGTCATCCAAATACACCACTACAAACGTATTGGTGAATGGTCGCAGGATATCATCCATCATCCTCATGAAAGTGGTTGGAGCATTTGTCAAACCAAAGGGCATGACCAACCATTCAAAAATGCCTTCCTTTGATTTGAAGGCGGTCTTCCATATATTTGTTTGTTCTATCGGGACCTGGTGGTAGCCAAACTTCAGATCAATCTTACTGAAGTATTTGGCCCCCATGAGTTGATCAAGGAGGTCATCGATTCGGGGAATCGGGTACCAGTTTCTGGCTATGATTTTATTCAGAGCTCGGTAATCAATACAGAGTCGCCAGGTTCCATCTTTCTTCTATACCAGCATGATTGGGCTCCCACAAGGTGATGAGCTGGGGAGGATGTGCCCCTTGTGGAGCAGTTCTTAGATATATCGCTCGATATCCTCATTCTCTAACAAAGAGTGACGATAGACTGGACCATTGGGAAATGGTGCGTCGGGGGTCATATCAATGGGGTGCTTGAGCTAGCAGTGCAGAGGTACCCCTGTAGGTGAGGAGAAGATATCTGAGTATTCTTCCATGAACTTATCTACTTGCTTCTGATGTGTGGAGAGGTCAGCTGTGGAGACCCTGGATGTGGTTTTGATCTTTCTCTTATTCTGAGAGCGAATCATGAAGAAGACAAACTTCCCCATCTGAGAGATGACCTTCCTGCATTGCTTAGCAAAGATCAAGGAAATAACACTAGGTGGGACTTCCTCGGGTATCCTGTACAATTTCCTATTCAAAGTAATAATAACACTACAAGGCCTAGACTCATATACAGCATGATGTTTCCATAAATAAGGTTGGCCCAAAAGAACATCACAAACTTTGAGAGGAGAAACATCACACAATACCTCATCTTTGAAGGGCTTGATGTTGTATGACAGTCAACATTCTTGGCTGACACAGAGATCGCTTCCTTGGTGGAGCCATCCAATGGTGTAGGGTTGTGGGTGCAGTGTTGTAGGCAGGGCCAACTACTTGATGACCTCTGCTGAGATGAGGTTCTTTTGGCTACTGCTATCAACGATGAAGTGTAGCGGGGTGCCTTTTACCCACATCTGTGAATGGAAGAGGCTCTCTCCTTCTTCTGGCTCGTCTGGTTCACCAAGCTAGAGCTTGGTGGTAGCAACGGTGGCATTGGGTTCAGTGTCAATGATCCATCTTTCCCTTTCTAGTTCTGGCTTAGAGTCAGAATCTGCATCTGATTCAGAGGCTTTCACTTCATCCACCAGCGTCTTCTTTGAGCGGCAGTCAGCAGTGTTATGCCAAGGGCTCTTATGGAAATCGCACCACTTCCTGGTATCTTTCTTTGTCTTTTTGGTGTCCTTCTTTGCTTGCAGCTTGGACTGGTTGTCTTGATACTATCCATATTTTCTTTGTCCTTTGTTCGATGGGTTGGGGCCACCCTTTCCTGGCTTTTGTTGTGAGGGGTTTCCAGGCCCAAATTGCCACGTCTTTTGTTTGAGCTTCTGCTCGATTTTGACGGCATGTCGGTAGGTTGCGCCCAAGGACAAGATGTCCAAAAATTCCATTTCGATATGGATGTATCTATGCAGAGCACTGTGATACTTGTGCACCAGATGTCTCTCTGAATCTTTGATACCCAACTTGGTGCGCAAGGTATGGAAGATATTTGTGAAATTTGGCATTGCTTGGTCTCTTTCTTGCCGTAGTGTGGTCCATTTGGTATACAGATCATCATAACTTCTGACAGGGTAATATTGTTCCTTAATAGAATCCCTGAAGGATTCTTAGGTGGCCATGACTGAAAATAATGAGGTTTCCTCTGTTTCCTTTTTCTCACAGAAAGTTTCCCACCAATCTTTGACATGGGGAACGACTTTGAGGAGCGCAAAAGTAATCTTTTC
>JZKD02S1836705.1:33710-61076 GCA_000966675.3 Picea glauca
AACGACTTTGAGGAGCGCAAAAGTAATCTTTTCTCTATTCAAAAAGTTATGGACAGAAAAATACCCTTCTAGTAGATTCAACCACTTATCTACAGCATCTGCGTCTATCTGACCTTCAAATATAGTAATATCGAAGTTTATTTATACCTTGAAGGGGGCGACGCCTCTATTAGAAGAAGATGTGTCACTTGTTGGTAGTCGTCAAAGGATTTGCACGAAACTATCCATCATCTCGTTCCTCTGTTGCGTGAGGGATTCCTCAATCAACAGTTTGAAAGGATCTCTTGTCCCATCATATTTATTTTCTCCTACCATGGGAGGTCACTTGGGCGTGCGAGATCTTTTGTCCTCAAGAGAAACAATATTGAGACCCAACTCTTTGTACTCCGACCTCGTTGGGGACATGCATTAAGACGACAAGGAGCAAACCGCTCTGATACCACTGATCTAGATTTTATGAGCATAACGAAATGAATACAGATTATTAACAAGTGCTTAACACAAAATCACAGAGATACAGAAAAACTGGTTTTCTATTCAATAACGAAATAAGCTAAAACTGTAAAATGTAGCGGAAACAAGCTTGCTGGAATGGTGGCGGCTTATCTCTAAGAAGAGATGTGACGGCAGCGCACATTCGCAAGAAGAAGATTACAATGAAGCTCTGAAGGCATTTTTACAATAAGAAAGAATTCCAAAAACCATAGACATCCAAAAACCTAACCCTAGGAGATGAAGCGTCAAAAGTCATATGGGCCCTGTTTGGGTAAGTTAGTACATCAACTTTCTGGGGTCGTAACTTTTGCATACGATCTTTGTTTTAGGCATGTGATAGCCCATTGCAAAGGTATCATTGAGGAGATTAATTTTGGGGGCTCAATCATGCCTTTGGCTATTATTGAGGATATTTATCCCGAAAAACCTTCATTTAGGCCCTCAAAATGGCCCCAGAAGTTAAAACTGCTAAAAATAGTAAATTTCCAAAATTGCCAGAAAATTGTTTTGATCTAGTTGGAAAAGGTGGGTGGCCATTGATATCCATCTGGATCATACAGTCACTTGAAAAATGGAATTTCATGTTCGTAAATGACGTGAAATATTACTCCATTTGCGAATGTAACCAGAGGCAGGTAACAGAAACTGTATGGGTGGATAAACGACATATTATCACTACAAAAGTTTCTATTTCATAGTTTGATGAGTTGCATGTGGTTCTGGTAGCCAGATTGACAGAAAGGCATGTTCTTTGTCAAAGTTTGTTCGGTTTCCTCTGGATGTAGTTGCAGACTCCACATATTTGGCGTCACCTACGAACATTCCAGAACTTTTTGTGAGCTGCCATACCTCCACCATTATGAGGAAAGATATATTTTTATGCCATCTTCAACATTTGATACACTTGTTAGACCTGTGTTGGTGTGTTTTGAAGAATTTGATGCACTTTCCATACCTCTGCTTCCCAAAGAAGTTATGTGCCTCAATAAATTTTCATTTTGCATCTGGGTTGGATGTTTCTTCCAATTTACTGTAATAAAGAAAATAAGTTCCACATACAAATCCTCAGCCAGGCTTCTCAATCAGGATTCTCAACCAAACAGATGATCGAATACAGGGAGACTACCAGTCAGAGGAAAATCAATACTTGACAAAGAATGGAATGTTGAATAAGCAGCCATTGCAAGCAGGCCATATCTGGAAGAGATAATGTATTCAAAAAATTGGCATAGATGTACTTGGTAGCACCGATTAAGTACAAAACTAAAAATTGATATTCAACTCATTTTTTACGAATAAGAGTTTGAACGTCAAGAAAACTGAGAAGAAGCTTCATCAATGTACATATTTTTTATTGGTCAACGGTAGGCGAAATCACAATCGTTGTCGCAAATAGCCCTAGTTGTATTTTGTAACCCATCTTATTTGAATATAGAATCATTTCGGTTTATTTTTTAATAGTATTTTCCAATTTATGGTATTTGTTTTAATTGTATTTTGTACCTTCTTCCCCTGTGTCATTAAACATGAAGGACAAGATTTTGTTTCTCCTGCCCACTACTTCAATCTAAATAAAACCTTCTCTGTTCTTTCTTTACATTTTACATTTAAGAATAATTTTTCATAGGCCATACTTATGTGGCGAGGACCTTGTATTTAAAGAAAGAAATTGGAGGACCCATCCTGCTTCCATTCTTCGGGTTCTGTAAATAGAATGAATTAATGAGTTACAACAAGGCGGCTGAACTGTTGATGCAATTTTCCTGTGGAGTATGGTGGATATATTGCAGTTTCTTTTATTTGATAATATCTGTGCATATATACTAATATCAGTACTATTGGAATAAATAAATAAAACTTCCTCTTCGGCAAAGCTTGGGGCTTGGGAAATTATGTTTGGGTGTGCGGTATTAAACAACTATGTCCTATGTTCTGTCATATACATCTTGTAGCCTAAGAACTTCTGTAGTCTGCAATTTATGCTTTGATTACATAAGTCACAACAAATTTTGATTCCATTAATATATATTAGTATGAACACTATTGAGATAAATATGAAAACTTTCTCCATTGATAGATACTAGTATGAATTCTATTGAAATAGATATCAAAACTTTTTCTTGGCAAATACTTAGCCAGTTATCTGGGCACCAGGCCCTGGGTTCGGGGTACCCAGTACCTATGTCCCTTGTTTCGTCATATACATGTTGCAGCCAAAGAACTTCAGTGATCTGCAATTAATTCTTTTACTAGTAAGAACCCAGCAAACGTTCGAAAACATTGCCATTAATAAATGGAAAAAAAAAAGGTTTTTTCGACTGTGAGATACTTATCTTCATCTCCATCTAGATCTTCACATGATGAATTCGACCGATCATTGTACATTTCTATAACTAGGCAATTTTATGGATGCGGTTGCCGGATCGGCTATATACTTAGTGTCGTTTCTATGGTATCTAGTTTCAGAGTTGTCGGGCTGACATGTCTTCATCTTGATTTATATCCTCGCACGAAGGATCCGACCGACCGTTATTCCTTTCCATAATTAGCCAATTTTATGCCCACTAATATGGGGCCGATGGTTGTGAACCCAACTTCTTATCGTTCCGTTGTATACATGTTGCACTCAAAACATCCGTGATCTACAATTCCACCGCAGGTTCCTCGTATACATTAACTTTCTTCAAAGTATATGTTGATGCTTTTCATCCCCAGCAACTTCGCGTCTTTCCTGATATACATCAACAATGCTCTTACTAGTGACAAGTGGACACAGTGATACGAAAGACACTTATGTGATCTGCAATTCATTCCTTAACTGGTGAGAACTCAGAAGGGATTCTAAATCATTTGCATTAATAATCTAACACTAGATGTTTTTCTGCGAGATTCTTAGTTTTTTTTCCCTTCTCTTTTTCTCGTGTATTATCCATAATTCCACTACGAACTCCTCCGTCCTTTTTCCCTTATTTTCTTCCCGTGTATTATGGGACTATAAAATATGGACCTGATATTTTATAGAGCATATACGAATTCCACATTCCATACCTAGCGACATTTTGGATCGCGGGTTCTCGGGTGGGCGAGCTCAAAATTGGGCCTCCATTGTTCTGTGGCCTACAAATAGCACCCAAAGTTCCACCATATACAAATTGACAAGCGAACCTGCAGATTGGCTGACTCAACATTGCACTTCTATTGTTCTGTGTCCTCCAAACAGCACTCCCACTTCTGCGATATAGAAATTGACACGCCGAATGCAGGACTGGCAGGGTGGAGATTGCCATTGTTTATGGATGGTAATCCCTATGAAGTATCTAACAGTATATAAAAAATTATTTTGAATACTAAATTATCTCTTAGTAGTGATAACTGGACACAGAGGTACGAAACAGTTGGGATTGCACTCTCCGCAATATACAAATTGACTAATGGATTCTGACATCGTTCACTCTTTCGTGTTACATATTATGCATTTAAATGTTCGGAGTGATACAATTAGAAGGTTCGGGCCTCACCTCCTCTGAAGACACCTTCTCAGGCTATTTTAGATCCTCTTGTTGTTGGGTTCACAAAATATGCAACTCTAGCATTGGTGGGTTGACATATCTTTATCTCCATCTATATAATCAGATGACGAATCCGACCGATTGATGTTGCTTTCGATACTTGGCCAATTTTATGTCCATGGTTGTCGGGTTGCCACCAATTTCATCTCCATCTATATCCTCGCATGGCGAATTGGACCACCTATTATTCATTTTCATACTTGGTGAATTTTATGCCCGCGGTTGCCGAGTTGGCGCAATTGAACTCTATTTCTTTTTGTTCCGTTATATACATCTTCCTCTCAAAATTTCCATGATCTACAATTTGACTATTAACTACTCCGTCCTTTTTCCCTTTTTTTCTTCCCATGTATTATGGGACTATAAAGTATGGACATGATATCTTAGAGCATGTACGAATTCTGCATTCCATACCTAGCGACATTTTTTATCGCGGGTTCTCGGGTGGGCGGGCTCAAAATTGGGCCTCCATTGTTGTGTGTGTTACAAATAGCACCCACCATTCCGCAATATACAAATTGATAAGCGCACCTGGGGACTGGCTGACTCAACATTGCACTTCTATTGTTATGTGTCCTCCAAACAGTGCTTCCAGTTTCACGATATACAAATTCACACACAGAATGCAGGGTTGGTGAGGTGGAGATTGCCATTGTTTATGGATGCTAATCCCTATGAAGTATCTAATAAAATCTAAAAAATTATTTTCAATACTAAATTAGCTCTTAGTAGTGACAATTGGACACAGAGGTACGAAACAGGTGGCATCGCACCCTGCGCAATATACAAATTGACTACCTATTTTGTACCTATTTTTTTTCCCTACCCGCGACCTCCGTACTTTCTTAATATGCAATTAGAAACCTTTCATTCTAATAGTTGACCATGCAAGAACCTTCAACATTGTCATTAATGGGTAAAACGCTCGAGGATACATCCCATTATTGCACATTAAACCAAGATGCGTGGAGAGTTATTTTGTCCCTTCTGATTGTTCATCTCAAACACGCGTTGTCGTGTTGGGTCGCTCAAGAAATCTACAATACTTGATCGCTCATTGTGATATCCGCCATGTTCGCAGTTCTATGTATGCAATTACTAGTGTTTAATGTTAAAAATGCATCATGCAACAGCCGTCCAAATTGTCATTAATCAACGAAAGTCTCGAGGACTTCTCCCATTGACACGCTTTGGACCAAAATTTGTGCAGGGTTATATTATCCCTTCCAACTTTTCATTTCATTCATCCTCTGGAACAAATGAATGTTCTTGTAGACTTATGGCAGTAGGTCGATAGTAGTTTTGTGGAGATACATTAAATATGCTCGCACACCAGGACCAGAACTTCCAATGGTCTAGAGCATACTTTTACTATTTGTCCCATTCCACCCAGAACGAAGTGATTTGGACCTCTCAAATCACTCGTGCAGGCTGCGTCCTTGAGGTTTTTGACTGTAAGGAGGTGGTCTCTTGGTGCGCCAAAAAATATATTCCATACCAAAGAGTTATTCCACTGCGCGACCATTATCTAGTTTCTTTGTCACCTCAGGGCTTCCGCGAGATGTTAAAGTTGTCGAAGCCAACATTGGTGTTCAGAGGACAAGACTGCAAGAAGTTTCTAGAAAAACATCATAACGGGTTGGACATATTAGCCGACTTCCTCTAAGACCCAACAACAGTTCCTGAATATATCATAAGGTTGTAGGTAAGTTCCTTTAGAAACCCATTCTGGGAAATTGCTTGGTTGTTTACAAGAATAACGGGACAGGCATCCACAGTAAGCATTTCCCATATAATTATTTATATTTTGTATTTCAAAGTCAAGGAACAATACATTTTCTATTGGGGGAAGCTAATTTCCATTGATCTCTATTCCCAATTGTCATGATTCAAAGAATCAAATAAATTTTATATGTCATCCTACTTGATTTTCACAATTGTATATCGTTGCCCATTTCCAAAACTTTCTATTTCCAATAAAATAGATTGTGGATTCAACCCAGTAACATTCTGGCACGAGGCCCTGTGGAGGCACAAGGCCTCCCATTGTTTTTATGAAGTTTTTAATGGCTTTGTCTCAGTTTTCAAATATTTACTGTTAGGCAAGGATGCTCCACGGATGTTTGTCCAGGCAACCAAGTTTTTGAACAGGAAGGGCACACTTGAGCAAGAGAAAAATCACAGTGTCCTCGTGGTCTTTGGCTCTAAGGAAAATCATGCCTTCCTTCCATGCCACATCATGGACAAGATGTTTGTTGTAGAAATAGCAAGGCAATACAACCACTGATTGCATTTTTTCCATGACAAGAAAAAAAAACAGTTCATTTCTCTGCCCTGGAAAGTCGGAGACTTCTTGTGCAGAATCATCAACAAGCCGCCCATTTCAAGAAATTGAACCTAACGTATGCTGAAAGGCTAAAAGGATTCAACCCTAATGGAATTTTTCGAGAAAATTTGTTGGGTGTTGGATTTAACACCTCTTTTATCCATAGACACCTGACCCAAGACAGGGACAGTGTCGACAACAATCTTGCTTGTGTCGCTTGCGACGTAGAGACATTGAAAAGTGCGACTAAATTGTACAGACAACATGGAAAAGTATCCGGTGAGAAGAGTACCCAGTCGCCCGCCAGCACTCCCAAGAGCACGACATCACGGACCATCGCTTCGACGGTCAACCCCAGTAAAAAAGAAACCCAGAAATATTCGAACAGATTTGGAGATAAGAACCCTACTCACATAAATATTGATAGTTCTCACAAAATTCCACTGACAAAGAAGAGAAAAAACAATGAAGGGCAGGCAGAGGAACCCGAAATTGAAAGTGGAAAACTGCAACTTGAAATTGAAGTTGATCACATGCAGAAAATTGGATCATCCGCGATGGAAATATCTGAGACCAACTTTTTTGATATAGATGAATCCTTCGTAATCCAGAGCACTATTTTTGATAGCCAATCTAAAAGTATGGTCATTGAAAAGAGATATGTAACAAACAGGAAAGGAAAATCTTGCACAGATATTAACTTTAGTGAAATGTCGTCGTCCCAAATCTGCTCATTTCACCAGGTAACCGATGAAATTATTCGTGATTCAATTGCAGGAATTGAGACGAAAAATGCCAATCCGAAACACTGCCTCAACGAATTTGAGTAGGATTTCATTACAACCCCAGAATTTTCCATTCCTTTGGAAAAAATCGTGTCTGCTACCACTGCAGCGAAGATGAAAGTATCCTCTACCCTCCTTGCATGCTCCAAATCCCTTGTAGAGAATAACATCAACAAAAAAATGCAACTAGTTACTGAAGCCTAGGAAACATCGCAAAATTTAGTTTCCATTGGAAAGAATGCCAATGATTTGTTGCAACATTTGGAGGTGAATTTTAAAAATGAACATATTTTCTGTCATCGGGTACTGGCCCCTTTTGCCAATTTTTTCGTCAACACATCGGAACTGAAAAGAAGACAGGAGAAACTCCCCTCCCCAAAGCGCACCAAAAAAGTAAAAGCATGCTGGAAAAATAAAGTTGACAACCTGGAGCTCATTGTCAAATCATGTAAACAAGTCATATCATAAAAGGAACATTTATCACAAGCCTGCTCCAGATGGACTTAGCGGGAACTACCAACGACATTCAATATCATAACTTAATTCTCAAATCCTTGTCAATCACCAAAGAAGCCTTCCAGGAACAAGTTGATATTTTAAAGGGGTTGTCGTTTGAAAAGTTTTACAGCATACTTGAACATCGTCTAGATGAGCACGAGCACTGGGTACTGGACTATGCCTCACACAATGAAGAAATTGAATAGAGTCTGCATAGTATTTCAATGGATCTAAGGAAATTAGAAAACGACCTTTACGACATAGAAATCTAGGAAGAAATCAACATGGCCCCCATGAAAAGCTACATCGAAGAATGGTTCCAAAAAAGAATGGAAAGCCTCATCCAGGAAGGGCTACAATCGGTCAACAGGACTCTACTGACCATGGACGACAGCAACAAAAACGCATCGGCTTCATAGTAAGTCTATACTAGCATCTTGTTTTCTTTATCAATCCATTTTAACTCTATGTTGTCATCTTCTTTTCTTTATCAATCCACTTATGACCTCTTTATATAGAAAACTGTAACCAAAGACTCATAACTTCCAATTTCTTGTTTTCAGGTCTTCCTCTCTACCGTCACGCACTTCTTGTACTTATTTCTTTTTATGGTCTGCGGGAGCCCTAATCCCAGTCTATATGATAAACGCATTTAAATTTCCAGAAACATGTAACAGACATTATTATTTTTTGATAAATTCCAAAGAAAATTGATTCGACAATGGCTTCATTGTATACTAAATTTTGGGTTTCCATGAACCTTTCTTGTTTGTTCCAAAGAAAACTAGTTTGGATCTGCTACATTTCTCCTATCCTCTTGTATGTTATTTTTTTTGTCTTGAACCACGTTCTTACTATTCTATTGTATGCTTTTAAATGTTCATGTAATTTCCAGAGATATGTTACAGACATTATTTATTTTATAATAAGTTTCTATAGTTCGCAAGTCCTCTTATCAATTTGTATATCGTGGAACTCTCGCTGCTATTTGTAGGGCACGGAACAACAGAGGCCCATATTTGAGCCCTAGAACCCATGATCCAAAAACTGCCTAAGTATGAAATGTGGGCTCCGTGCATGCTCTATAAAACGTGTGCAAAGAAAACTAATCCGGCAATGCTATAGTTTTTTTGTCCAAGAAAAGCCTTAGTTTTAAAGCGAACTGATTCAGGAATGCTAAAAAAAAATTGTGTTTTTCTCCACGAACCTATGTAACAAACGTTATTACTATTATATCATATGCTTTTAAATGTTCATGTCATTTCCAGAGATATGTAACAGACGTTATTATTTTTTGGTAAATTTCTATAGTCTGCAACTCCGTGTTTGATTTTGTATATCGCGGAACTGTTGGTCCTATTTGTAGCACATGGAACATCTGAGTCCCAATTTTAAGCTCGCCAGCCCGAGAACCCGCGATCCAAAAACTGGCTAAGTATGCAATGAAGGCTCCGTACATGCTCTATAAAATCTCATCTCCATATTTTATAAAAGTACAAATTTCGTATGTATAGAACTAAATATCTACTTTATAAAAGTACATATTTCATATGTACTTTTATCTATTTCTCTTAAATTTCTATAGTCCGCAACTCCACTTCTCAATTTGTGTATCACGGAATTGTCAGTGTTATTTGTAGGGCACAGAACATCAGAGGCCCAATTTTGACCCACCAGCCCGGGTCCATGAACCTATAATTTCATAAATTTCAATTTATTTTGTGTCCAGGAGTCCTTTTAAAGATAACTAATTCAATAATGCTATTTTTTTTGTGTGTCTAGCAACCTTTCAAATGTTGATAATTTTTTATATTTTTCAGGAAGAACTAATTCAAGAATACTATGTTATGCATGCAAACCACATGTATTTCAACTTTCTAGCCACGTCTCTGTACTAGGTCGCATTTACTCCCATCGCAACCTGGCAGGGACTTCGCTGCCATGCAGCACTTGTTATACCCGCTCTCCA
The DNA here is from genome assembly GCA_000966675.3 of Picea glauca. Taxonomy (NCBI): domain Eukaryota; kingdom Viridiplantae; phylum Streptophyta; class Pinopsida; order Pinales; family Pinaceae; genus Picea; species Picea glauca. The sequence goes on from JZKD02S1836705.1 coordinate 43,353, forward strand.
TGTTAAAAGCTATAAAGTGGTTAAAATTTCAACGCTAAATTAATATTTGTTGGAATTTATATTATTATACCCGTCGACAGGCATGTTATATTGTAATTGGTCCCAGGTCAAACTAATTTTGGTTTATAAAAATTTTAAAACTTTTTTTATAAAGTATTTTAAAGTTTAGAAAATTTGAATATTAAATTGAATATTTTTAAATTAGAAAATAATTTAAAATTTTTAAAAATATAAATGTTTTATTTTTTTATTGATTGATTTATATGAATTAACTAATTTTATGTGGTTTTAAATAGAATTTTCAAAACAAAAATTGCTTAAAAAATTAAGAAATCTAAAAAAATATTCACATTTTACATATTTTAAAATTTTAATATATGTAAAAGTTATTTACTTTATCATTAATACATATTTTTCTAAGCCATCAATTGTTGCAACTTAGCCCACTATTTATTGGTCAACCCATCAATCCTTGTTACTTTTAGTCAGCTCATAATTTTCACATGAACCCGTGAAAATCTCTTCGGGTTCAGGGGACTATACCTTAAGGCCATTGCTAACGTGTGGATGGATTTTATTGGAGAGTTGTCCAATACTTAACAGGATCTATGTTATTCGGAATGTCAAACACATTATTTAGAATTCACTATTATGAGTTTATATTTTAAACATTTATATTTAATCACAATTAAATTATATTAAAGATACCATTCAAACTCAAATAGAGGATAGATTCTTAAGGTTCAAGAGTGAAAATAATGAAGGATAGGATTCAAGAAATGGAAAAACATAAACAATCGACCTAAGAAGGAGAGGTTGAAGAAAATCACAACTTGAGAGATAGGATTAAAGAGCTAGAAGAAAAACTAACCAACAATTTGATCCTCAGTAATATGGAAAACAAATTGGATATCAAACCCATCAAAGAAGAAATGAATAAGCTAATTGAAGTGGACCATGAGTGTAACAAAAGATCCTTGAACCTCATAATTTTTGGTATAAAAGAACAAGAAGAGGAGGATACGCTAGCAATAGTAAAAGAAGAATTAAATATTGATGATAATGGGTACTTGACACTAAGAGGGGGGGTGAATCAGTGTCACAAAACTTATGGACAATTTTCCACTTTTCACAAATTAACTGAACAAAAAATATTTATTTCATTTTCACAATTAATATATATATATATATATATATATATATATATATATATAAGAATAAATATTTTATTTATTAAATAACTTGAATAAATACATAAGATCAATCTTTGAATATCATCTTCATACAACTATGAGAGACCCAACTCTCTGTTACAAGACCCGGCTTGTAGTTCTCAGATCCAACTAAGAAATGAGGAATCCAATCCTCATAACAAGTCCCAACTTGTTGATCTCAGATCCAACTGAGATGTGAGGAATCCAATCCTCATACAAGACCCATCTTGTAAACAGGCACCAACCTAATAGAATGAACTTTCATTCAATCCATTATATATAAATATATATACTTCAACAAATTCAACTACACACTTCTCACCATTCCTTTTTGTTTATATAGTCTTCCAACTGGTGTGAATTTGAATCATTGTGTCTTTTGATATTTGAACCATTGTACCTTTTCATTTAAAATGATAATTTTAAACTTCAATTAATATCATTTTTCATTTTTCATTTTTATTTTTTATTCATGTTTTCAGGATTTAACTCTCTTTTAATCATGGTTGTGTATTGATTCATCTATCATCATGAGTTGATCACAGACATGGATCGACTCATTAGATCGTACTCGTGCTTATGTTGCATTCTTGGTTCACCAACAGATCATATTCGATTATTTATCAATTCTTTGTATTGTTCTGGTGTAACTCTTTGTCGAATGAAATATGTATGAGGCGCTCCCTTCAAACCATTTTCATATGACCATAGGCGTAGAACCACGAGCTTATTATTTAAGCTTTACCTTTATTTTTCTTATTCCATATGACCATATGCGGTGACCAGGCGCTAGACCAAACGATCGCTTGAGCGTTTATCAGAATCAATGGTCACGGTTCAATCTCCCGATGAGATGGACGGCTGACAGAACTTCGCCCTTCGAAACTTCAGGATTTCAACTTTTCAAACCTTTCAAAACTTTTGAATTAGATTTCTCGAATAGATCAGATGGTTTACATTTATTTCGTGGAAATTGATCAATCATTAGATTTTATTCTTACAAGGCTTAATCTGACTGCTGGGTCTTAATCAAGCATTAAGATGGATGGTCACAGATTACTTCGCGAATTCGTCTATTTATAATTGTGCTATCCTTCCACTATGTTTTGATAAATGGTTGAGAATGCAGCCGAAGCATTCTATAGATAGGACGACCCATATCCACTTCGGGATTTCGGCATTCGGGACTTCAAAGGTTTCGAATAGACGTCGATACATTTTCCTCCGGAGTGATCACCTACTGTGGTAAGTCATAATACGGTGGATACCGCTTGATGTCAGTGAACATTTCCGCTTACACTATCCTTCCATTGTAGTAAATCGATGGATGAGAATACTCCCAAAGTTTTTCTTTAGATCGGACGAACCATATCTACTTCGGAATTTCGTCCTTCGGGACTTCAGAGCTTTTGTCATTTGCTAGTGATGAAAACTCTCGGAGTGACGTAACTTGCTTATGTCACTAGATCACATGTCATGAGCCCAGTAGCTGCCATGTGTCACTCAGATTTGTGATTTTCATGTACCTGAAATATTGATTTCAACTTGACACTTGTCATTCTCTGACTATGCCACATGTCCTTGCTGAGATGGACTGTTGACGTGGTCTATCATAGTTTCTTGTCGATGTGATCTATTGATGTAATATTCCATATGTCTTTGTTGACGTGGTCTACCACCTTGGTCTGTCACATGTCCTCTTGAATCAGATGGTTGAGGCTTACTTCGGATGATCCGGTGGTCAAGAATTTATTTCGGCTCAATGGGTCTCTGGGCTTCGGTAATTTCACATCTCAAACTTTCTGGAGAGTAACCTCCTCACATCTTTATACCTGAAGTGAAAGATGTTCATTCGATCAGGATCTTGGATCAACAACTCGATCTATCTATGGTGTTGCTCTTTTATCTTATCTTGTCTTTCCACTAGAAAATGATCCGACGGCTGACGAAAATTCGAGTTTGATCCGACGAATGACGGGTATTCGGATAATCAAATTCTCAACCCTTTAGCCCCGCTTATTCTATCCTTCCACTTAAAGTGATCTGATGGTTGTGAAGATTCTCGAAGAAGATCAACGATCAAGGATGGTTGCAGAACCACAACTTGCGATTGATTTAACTCATCACCAAAACTCTGTAATTTGAAGTTGTGCATTGTTGTTGAGTCAACCACAATCGTCGATTTTCAAAGCTATAAGATCGGACGGTTCAGAATAATTGTGGGATTGGAACTAGAGTGATATTTAATTCTCCTTTCGATCTCCGCAATATATCTCTGTCGTTGATCTGGCGATTACGCATTTGATGGTCACAACTCAATCTGACTTAATCTGATCGCTTGTTGGATCAACCACAGTCGTCGATATCCTATTCTGTGAGATCTAACAATCTATACCAATTGCGGGATTGGAACTAGTGAGTCATTTAATTCTCCTTCTGATCCCTGCAATTCATCTGTGTCATTGATCTGGCTTGCAAATCTGACGATCAAGATACTCCAACGATCCTCAAGCCCACAGTCACTCATATGACCGACGTCTGTAGGGTTTGGACGATCAACACGGTCAATTTCTTGATCGAACGGTTGATGAGGCTTCTCACTCTGATCGAACGGCTACTAAGACTTCTCACCTTGAGCATATGCTTTTCCTTTTGAGATTTGATCTCTACATTTGCTAACCCTCCTGAGCTTTTATCATAGGAAAATTGTTGATCCTATTGTGATCAACAATAATCACGAATTGCGTCAGCCTTAAGGTGATGTTCTTCTGTCGATTCTTAATATACTTTTCTTCCTGAGATTAACCTTGTTGCTCTGTTTATTATGACTATTGACATCAATGACAACACATGAATGAAAATATGTCCAACAATCTCCCCCTTTTTCATTGAGGACAACACACTAACTTCATACACAAACTCCCCCTATGATGATGCTTCTCTCCTCTGAAGTTACTCTCCCCCTTTGACATCAATGACAAAGGGTTGCTCCCCTTATGATCAACCTCTGGTTTTCTGTATTTTGTTGACAAAAACATGAGCTTGGGTAACTCCCCTTGGAATCATGTTATGTCTGCCATAACTGAATGACTCCCCCTGTCAATATTCTCTCTCTTTGCTTCTGACTACTCTCCCCCTTTGTTTCTGAAAGGGTAGCTCTTCCTGACAAGGTCTCTTCCCCTGTTAATTTACTAACTTCTTATCTCAGTTTATTAGGATTTTTGTGTTTAAATAAGTAGTCTTATTGATACAAATTTTGTAGTGATCAAGTCTTTTTCAAAACTTAATCTAATTACTTTCTTATTCAATAATCAAAATACTCCTCCTGAGTTTTTACTAACTTTCCTTTGTCAAATAGAACAAGACTATGAATCTTACTGATATTTTTGATCTGCTTCGTATTCATTTTTTATATTTCAAAGGAATATCAATTGAGGAATTATACCAATTGATTTAAATACCAATTTTCTTATCAATTGATCTTTGTCGAATGATACTCCTTGAACTTCTCTGCTACCTTTATTATTATTTTTTTTTTATTTTACAATTAACCCTACCAATGATTTTTCTTTTGACCACTAATCCATAGATAGTCAAGATTTTCAATATGTTAATTTAGAAACTCTTTGGCATAATCCTTTGATTTTTCAAAACCCAATTTAAACTTCTTTTTGTATTTTCTTTCTTTTGTTAACAACTTATGACATCATCAGAATTTTATATTGTCCCATATTCTTCTATAGGTACTTCCTTTTCTTGAGATTGATTTATCTCATATTGAATTTCACATTCTTTATTAGGACTTTTACCCATCATGTTCTTATTATTTTTTTCTTCATTTTCAGGTGTAATAACATCTTTCTTGCTTTCTCCTTCAGTCTTTCTTCTCCATATATTTCTGTGAGATATTCTACTTTTTGGATCTTCTCTTTCTAATTGTGTTTTTGGAGATTTGTCATCTCCTTTCTTGTTCCAACTTTTATTAGGTTTTGTCACTGACTTGAATGACTTATTCAAATATTGACTTGTTGTACTCTTGCAGTTTTGGGATTTGTGCCCAAACCTATCACAGTTGTAGCATCTCATTGTATGACAAAATTTTGTTGTGTGCCAAACAAAATTACATCTCCAACATCTAATTGAGTTTTTGGATTTTCTTATGTATCCTTTCTCTAGTTTCTTGTAGTCCATTGCTTTATGGCCAAAGCTATGACAAGAAACACAATAGCCATTGAAGGTATTTCCATTCTTGATTTTATTTTGACTTGTAGGATCTGTCATTTGATTTTATTCTTCCTTTTAACTTCTAAATGTGTTCTCCTTAACAAAGTTCATGACTTGTAATTTCTTTGTACTTGCACCTTTTCCTTTTAATAAGGATGATCCTTTCTCATTTTTTTAAATGGTGTTCCATTTATTATTGTCATTTTTCTTATTGTATCCAAGACCAGTTTTTTCATTAGTTGATCTTTGGCTCTTCCAAATCTTATCTAGGATAGTTGAGTTATTCTAGAAATTGACAATATTATTTGTCTTTTCATTCATCTTTTTGAGATTGACTATTTCTAACTTCAATATGTGACATAATTCTTCCTTTTTAGTCAACTGAATTTTCAGGGATTCTTCCACCTTTTTAGCATGTTCAAGTTGAGTCTTTAGATTGATGACTATTTCTTCTGTCTCATACAAGACTTCTTTGAATTTAATAGTTTTGTCATATGTATTCAATTCTTCCATATCTTTTGTTAGATTAAAAACTTTAGTTTTCAATATTTTGATTTCTTCCTCGTATTCTCTCTGAATCCTTTTGAGTTTGATGGATTCCAATTCAAACATTTTGCATGATTCTTCATTTTTAGTTATTTGGCTCTTTTGAGTTTCTTCCTTTTTCTTAACTTCTTCAATTTGAGTCATTAGATTTTCATTAGTACTTTCATTAATCTTTTTGAAATTGATGATTTCCAATTCCAACATGTGGTAAGAATTTTCTTTCCTTGTTAACTGGATTTTTAGGTTTTCTTTACTTTCTTTAATTTCCTCAAGTTGAGTGTTTGACTTCTCAACCTCCTTTCTAAGATTCACAACTTCTGCTTCCAGCTTATGACATGATTCTTCTTTTTCCTGACTGTTTTCATTCTTCAATTTCTCAATCTCCCCTTCTTTTTCTTCTAAATGAATATTTTGATCAGATATGATTTTTTCATTGTCTTTGAGTATTTCCTTTATTTCCATGATATGCTTTTGACTCTTTTCAAGAAATTCTTTAGTGTAGTCATGAAGAAAACTATAGTGTGATTAATTACGGTCATAGTGGTATACATAGAGACTCCAATCAACTTTCTGTTTGGCCTTTGATAGTTCTTCTTCTACTTCATCTATGGGATAAATGTTAACATAACATTTTTCTTATTCTTTTAGTACTTATTTTCTTTTATTGTCATGTTTCTTTAATTCTTCCATCTCTTATGTTAGATTAATAACTTTGGTTTTCAAACTTTTGATCTCCTCTTCTTTGTTTTCTAGCTTAAACTTTTGTTCACACTCTTCATGGTTAGATTGATCTAGCTTTTGTAGTAGCATCATATCTTTCTGTTGGAGTTTCTCCAAGTCTTCTAAAGTGCACAGGGTTGTGTACTCAAGACTGTCAAGAGCCTCCACAGGAACTTTAATATGCATATAATTTCCTGGTTCCAACCAAATCTCTCCTATAGCAACTGCAACATCAGTTTTAAGATTATGTAATCTTTCTTTAGTGATTACTGAGGTATTTTTCAATTCCTTGATGAGGTTGTCTTCCTCACTATTGACTGAGATTTGCATCAAATCTTGTATTTCATTTTAATTAGAAATATTTTTCTCTAATTATGTTCTTCAATCTGATTGCAGTTTTCCTTTTATTTATCTTCTTCGTTATCTTGATAAGAACTCTCTTCTTCTGAGTTTTGTTCTTTATTATGACAGTAATCCTCTATATCTGAGTCTTGTTGCTCACTTTGATAAGATTTCTCTTCTTCTTCTATTTCATTCTGATAACATTTTTCTAGTTGAAGACATAATTCTTTAGAGCAGATTTGTAGTGCTTCATCTTTTCTTTGACTTGGTCTGTTAATCCATCCAGAATTGCTTTTAAGGCTACTGAATTATTTCTCTTTTCTTCTTTTGTAGTTTTGGATTTTCTCTTTGAAGTAGTTAAGTGCCAAGTATTACTTACTACTAAATCCCAAACTCCAAATCCTCTTGACTTCAGATATCTTTTCATATTTTCCCTCCATGATAAATAATATGTTCCATCAAATAAGGGAGCTTCATTTTTGGAGATAACAATTTGTCCACCCATTTCTTTTGAATCTACCTTCAGTGTTTAAACTGTGATGAAGGAACCCGCTCTGATACCAATTGATAAAAAATGGGTACTTGACACTAAGAGGGGGGGTGAATCGGTGTCTCAAAACTTATGGACAATTTTCCACTTTTCACAAATTAACTGAACAGCAAATATTTATTTCATTTTCACAATCAATATATATATATATAAGAATAAATATTTTATTTATTAAATAACTTGAATAAATACATAAGATCAATCTTTGAATATCATCTTCATACAACTATGAGAGACCCAACTCTCTGTTACAAGACCCAGCTTGTAATTCTCGAATCCAACTGAGAAATGAGGAATCCAATCCTCATAACAAGTCCCAGCTTGTTGATATCAGATCCAACTGAGATGTATCCTCATACAAGACCCATCTTGTAAACAGGCACCAACCTAATAAAATGAACTTTCATTTAATCCATTATATATAAATATATATACTTCAACAAATTCAACTACACACTTCTTCCAACACCATTCATTTTTGTTTATATAGTCTTCCAACTGGTGTGAATTTGAATCATTGTGTCTTTTGATATTTGAACCATTGTACCTTTTCATTTAAAATGATAATTTTAAACTTTAATTAATATCATTTTTCCTTTTTATTCTTTATTCATGTTTTCATGATTTAACTCTCTTTTAATCATGGTTGTGTATCCATTCATCTGTCCTCATGAGTTGATCACAGACATGGATCGACTCATTAGATCATACTCGTGCTTTTGCTATGTTCTCGGTTCACCAACAAATCATATTCGATTATTTATCGATTCTCTGTATTGTTCTAGTGTAACTCTATGTCGAATGAAATATGTATGAGGCGCTCCCTTCAAACCATTTTTATATGACCATAGGCGTAGAACCACAAGCTTATTATTTAAGCTTTACATTTATTTTTCGTATTCCATATGACCATATGCGGTGACCAGGTGCTAGACTAAACGATCGCTTGAGAGTTTATCAGATTCAATGGTCACGATTCAATCTCCCGATCAGATCGACGGCTGACGGAACTTCGCCCTTCGGAACTTCGGGATTTCAACTTTTCAAACCTTTCAAAACTTCTGAATCATATTTCCTGAACATATCGGATGGTTTACGTTTATTTCGCAAAAACTAATCAATCGTCAGATTTGATTCTTACAAGGCTTAATTCGACGACTGGGTCTTAATCAAGCATTGAGATGGATGGTCACATATCACTTCGGGACTTCATCTATTTATACTTATGCTATCCTTCCACTGTGTTTTGATCAATGGTTGAGAATGCAGTCGAAGTATTCTACAGATCGAACGACCCATGTCCACTTCGGGATTTCAACATTCGGGACTTCGTAGGTTTCGAATAGACGTCGCTCCATTTTTCTCTAGAGTGATCACCTGTTGTGGTAAGTCATAATACAGTGGAGACCGCTTGATGTCGGTTAACATTTCCACTTACACTATCCTTCCATTGTAGTAAATCAATGGATGAGAATACTCCCAAAGTTTTTCTTTAGATCGGACAAACCATATCTACCTCGGGATTTCGTCTTTCGGGACTTCAAATCTTTTGTCATTTGCTAGTGGTGAAAACTCTTGGAGTGATGTAACTTGCTTACATCACTGGATCGCGTGGCATGAGACCTGTAGCTGCCATGTGTCACTCAGATTCATGATTTGCACGTACCTAAAATATTGATTTCAACTTGACAATTGTCATTCTCTGACTATGCCATGTGTCCTTGTTGATGTGGACTACTAACTTGGTCTGACACAGTTTCTTACTGATGTGGTCTATTGACATGATCTTCCATATGTCTTTGTTGACATGGTCTTCCACTGTGGTCTGTCACATGTCCTATTGAATCGAACAGCTGAGGCTTACTTCAGATGATCCGACAGTCAAGAATTTATTTCGTCTCTCCGGGTCTCCGGGCTTCGGGAATTTCACATCTCAAACTTTCTGGACAGTTGAAATCGCGATCCCGTGATCCCCGATCGCATGAGTGAAGGAGTGACGTGGAAGTGTGGGACCCCAGGTATTAGTGGAAGATGGGTGGCGTCAGTTCGGTGCTCGGGGTTTGGAGCTGTAGGAGAACCGTGTTCGCGTGAACCGCGAATCCCCGAATCGCGATCTCCCGATTTTTGGAGGAGGGGGAATCACCGAAGGAGTTTATGTGGGTGACTCGTGACTCCCGAGGGGAGTTGGAAGATCTTAGACTCTTTGGGCCCGTGGTCAGAAGGAGGTCCTGGAGGGCGACTGTGCCGACGAGGGCAGGTTGTGTCAAGAGTGGTATCAGAGCTTTGGAGAAGTGTTCTCTTTTGTTTCGGCAGCAGAGAGAAAGAGATTCACCATGCCTCCCAGGAGAGAAAGGCAGTCACCTGATCGTGAAGACAGGGATGCCCAAAGAAGGGGAAGGCCAGCAGGTAATGCTGAGATGGAACGAGAGGTGAGAGATCTCCGAGCTAGGCTTGAAGAAATGGAGACCACCCAAAGACGTGGTGCTGGTGCAGCAGAGTTCAGTGACTCCGAGGTAGAAGAGGAGGCTGGACACAACGCAGAGGAAGTCTCAGCAGAAGACGCATCAACAGAGAGGTTGATCCAAGCCATTTCGAGGATGAGCTCAAAGACAAAGATGGACATTCCCATCTATGAGGGAAGTCTAAACGCAGAGGAGTTGTTGGATTGGATCCGGGCACTTGACACCTACTTTGATTACGAAGACATCGAAGAGGAAAAGAAGGTAAGGCATGCCGTCACGAAGCTGAAGGGACATGCAGCCTTATGGTGGGACGAGTTGCAGGCAGACAGACGTTCCAAAAGAAAACAGAAGATCAAAATCTGGGATCGGATGATCGCCAAGATGAAGGCGAAGTTCATTCCGAGGGACTACCAGATCACTCTGTTCAGGAAAATGCATAACCTGAGACAGAAGTTGATGACGGTGAAAGAGTACACCGAAGAATTCTATACGCTCAACATTCGAGCTGGTCATCGGGAGAGTGATGACGAAAAGGTAGCGAGATACCTGAATGGTCTCAGGTACGACATTCAGGATGAATTGAGCATGCTGACCATCCGAATAGTTGAGGATGCATACCAGATGGCTCTAAAAGCCGAGGAGAAGCTGAACCGTAAGCAGGGACAGCGAGGGAGAGGCAGAAGCCAACCTAGAGGCAAAGCAATTGCCCAAGAGAGAACTCAAAATCCCAAGGAGGATTGGCAGAGACCTCAGAGAAAAGATGAAAGAGGTGGAACCTCACAGCAGAGGCAGCAAATTGCTGAGCCGAGGAGACAGCAACCAGATCAGCAAGGAGGATATGTTGATGCCAATACATTTCCTCGTACCCGAGGTAGAGGAAGAGGCAGAGGAGGAATTATCACATGTTTCACGTGTGGTAAAGACGGTCATAAAGCCGTGGACAGTCCAGATAGGAAGATGGACAGAGGGAAATCTCACGTCGCTGAGGTGCAGAGGCGTGACGTAGAGGATGAAGACACTGGAAGTGGGAAGTCACTGACAGTGCATAAGGCTCTCTTGAAACCGGAGAAGGAGGTGGACACAGCTCAAAGATGTCGACTGTTCAGAACGAATTGCAAGACCAAGGGCTGGAAATGCAAGGTCATAGTGGATAGTGGGAGCACCGATAATCTCGTTTCGACCGAGATGGTGGAGAAGCTGGAGCTGAAAACAAACAAACACCCGAGTCCATATAAAGTGACATGGCTGCAGAAAGGACACCAGGTATGTGTTACAAAGCAATGCTTGGTTAATTTTAAAATGGGCGAATATAGGGATGAAATTATGTGTGATGTCATTCCCATGGATGTTTGTCATGTATTATTGGGAAGACCATGGCAGTTTGACAGAAATGTTGTTCATGATGGGAGGATGAACACATACACCTTGGAGAAGGATGGGAAGACACATACATTGCATCCGATGAAGGATAAAGAGGTGAAGCCGGAAGTTAGCAGCACAATACTTCTCATGAGTGGGAAAGAACTTCTCACAGAGCTGGAGAAGGATGAGGATCCACAGTTCTTTGTTGTCAGGAAACCGAGAATTGTCCTGACAAGCACAAGAGTGGACGACTTGCCGGATGAGATTCAGGAACTGCTGGGAGAGTTCGCTGACATCATCGTGGACGAACTACCTCATTCGTTGCCACCAATGAGGAGTGTGAGTCACCACATGGACCTCATACCCGGAGCAAGTTTACCGAACAAGGCAGCATACAGGTTGACACCTCAGGAGAACGAGGAAGTCAAAAGGCAGGTACAGGATCTGCAGGACAAGGGACTAGTGAGAGAGAGTCTTAGTCCATGTGTTGTTCCGACAGTACTGAGTCTGAAGAAGGATGGAGGCTGGAGGATGTGTACAGACTCCAGGGCGATTAATAAAATTACCATCAGGTACAGGTTTCCACTGCCGAGAATGGACGACTTGATGGATTTCCTGAGCGGGGCAAATTATTTTTCAAAGATAGATCTCAAGAGCGGATATCATCAGATCCAGATGAGAGAGGGAGATGAGTGGAAAACAGCATTCAAGACAAACAAGGGTTTGTACGAATGGTTGGTCATGCCGTTTGGTTTGACAAACACGCCAAGCACTTTTATGAGGCTGATGAATGAAGTCCTGCGGGAATTCATTGGAAAATTTGTAGTCGTATACTTGGATGACATATTGATTTTCAGCAAGACAAAGGCTGAACACTTGAGGCATTTGGCCATTGTGATGAAAAGGCTACAGCAGGAGAAGCTGCTGATCAATTTGAAGAAATGCTCGTTCATGCAGACAGAACTCATTTATTTGGGTTTTGTAATTTCGGCGAACGAATTGAAGATGGATCCTGAGAAGGTGAACGTAATCAGGAATTGTCCATCGCCGAGAAATGTTTTCAAGGTAAGAAGCTTTCACGGTTTGGCAAGCTTCTACAGAAAATTCATTCGGAATTTTAGTGGAATCAGTGCCGCAATGATGGACACTGTGAAGAAGCGGCATAAGGTTTTTCATTGGACAGCTGAGGCTGAGAAAAGCTTCAATCTGTTGAAGCGGAAGATTACTGAGCAGCCAATTCTGGTGCTGCCGGATTTTCAGAAGACCTTCCAAGTGAAGTGTGACGCTAGTGGGTATGCTGTTGGAGGAGTTTTAAGTCAGGATGACAAACCTGTTGCATATAACAGCGAGAAGTTGGATGATGCAAAGCTGAAATATTCCACGTACGATAAAGAGTTCTATGCCATCATACAGGCATTGAAAAAGTGGAGGCATTATCTCATACCCAAGGAATTTGTTATGTACAGTGATAACCATGCATTACAGTTCGTGAGTCAACAGGAGAAGTTGAACCAGAAGCATGTGAAGTGGGTAGAATACATGCAAAATTTCACGTTTGTGATAAAGCACATTTCGGGGACTACGAACAAGGTGGTTGATGCCTTGAGCAGAAAAATTTTATTGCTGCAGGAGTTTAGAGTCAAAACCTTGGGTTTTGAAAATCTGAAAGATATGTATGCAAGTGATGCAGATTTTGCAGAAGCGTACGAGGCAGCCGAGAATCCAGTTCTCAGGGATCGGAGTCCTTGGATAGAATACCTGATCCAGGATGGATTGTTGTTTCGGGGCAATCAGTTGTGCATTCCAGATTGCTCTATGAGAGAGAATTTGGTGAAGGAAAAGCACAGTGGAGGCTTAGCAGGTCATTTCGAACATGACAAAACATTCGCCAAGTTGAGCGAATCATATTTTTGGTCGGGCATGCGCGCAGATGTTAAAAGGTTTGTTGACATGTGCCGTATATGTCAACATGCAAAGGGTCGAAAGAAGAACACGGGGTTCTATCAGCCATTCCCATACCCAAGAGGCCATGGGAAGCCATTAGCATGGACTTTGTGTTGGGTTTGTCGAGAACACAGCGAGGAGTGGATTCCATTTTTGTAGTGGTGGACAGGTTTTAGAAGATGGCACATTTCATTCCGTGTCATAAGACCAACGATGCGACCCACATCGCGAAATTGTTTTTCAAAGAGATCGTGCGGTTGCATGGATTGCCGAGAAGTATAGTCTCGGACAGGGATACCAAGTTCATAGGTCACTTTTGGAGGACGCTATGGAAGAAGCTGGGGACTGACTTGGCATTCAGCTCTGCTTATCATCCACAGACAGATGGGCAAACTGAACTAGTCAACAGAAGCTTGGGGGATCTGTTGAGGAGCCTGGTGACTGAGCACCACAGCAGTTGGGATCAGATCTTACCACAGGCAGAATTTACGTACAACGATTCGTTGAATCGGAGTACAGGTAAGAGCCCATTTCAGATTTTGTATGGGACACAGCCAAGAGGATTTTCTGAGCTCAGGGAGTCAGAATAGGCTGAAACTAGCAGCGCGAGAGCTGAGGAATTCGCTGAGGCAATGCAAGAACTTCACACACAGGTGAAGCAGCGATTGCAGAAATCGAATCAGGAATACAAGCGCAGAGCCGATCAGAGGAAAAGGCAACTTCAGTTTGAGGTTGGAGACATGGTTCTAGCGCACTTGAGGAAGGAAAGGTTCCCAAGGGGAACATATAACAAGCTCAAGATGAAGAAGATCGGTCCATGCAAAGTCTTGAAGAAGTTCGGGGAGAATGCATATGAACTTGAGTTGCCAGAGGGCATCGGGATATCCCCGATATTTAATATCTCGGACCTATACCCATGTAAGACCGAATATGCAGGAGATGGAACTGTTGAGGAACCAGTGGTCCAGTGGCAAAAGCAGTTGCCAGTTGCACAGAAGCCTCAGATGGAGTGCATACTGGATAAGAGGGTTGGAAGGAAGACCAGGAGAAAGCAGTACTTTGAGTACCTGGTAAAATGGAAAGATCACCCAGTGGAGGATGCCAGCTGGGAAACAGAGGTAGGGATACAGAAGCATGGGCACACTGTGCAGGAGCTCATGGACAGGAGCCCATGAAATCTTTTGATCCGAGGAGTATGATGCAGGAGCATCTACGACTTCATCAAGCGAGCCAGCGCGTGGAGTAAAGAACATACAGCTGGACCGCGCCAGCACATATATTTTTGAAAACACTTGGGAAAGATTGTTGCGCCGCCATTTAACTGAAGGCATTCAAAGCTAAGCGCACTTGTATTATGTTATAGATAGGAAGGCATTTAATAGTTTTAATGTTGTTAGATAGGAATTAACTGCAGATTAGACAGTTTGCTTTCGAGAGGGAAAACGGAATATAGGCACCCTCCTTTGTACATTGTAAGGGACACATTCATTCTGGATTATTCAGCATTAGTATTGAGGAGCAAGAACAGAGCAGAGCAGAAAGAGCTTGTGAAGAATCCCATGTACAGATATTGAATTAATAGGAAAGCTTTGATTCAATTCCATGGATGTGTTTAGTCTCTTTGTGTTGTTGATATTATGTTGTTGCATACTTGCTTCTTTTTATGCTTATCTTTTATATGTTGCATATGTGATTGCATATCAGGTTCGTAACCTGAGAGAATGAGAGAATAAGTTCCAAGTGTCTCACTATTTGAACCGAGATATTCCTGCATAGAGTGCAGTCGAGTTCCTCCGCATAGAGTGCGTTGAGGAGATTCAATAGTGAACCTCTTATTCTCGTGTTGGGTTATTCGAGCCGTGCAGGTGAAGTGCAAGTCAGATTGAAGTCTCAGTGGAAATTCTGAGAAAAGAAAGGCCGGGGTTGCTGTGACTGTGAAAGCGCAGAACCTGGAAGATTTCAAGCACTGTTGGGAGTGGTTGAAAGTCGAGCATAGGGAATGTGCGCAAACACTCTGGAGGAGTTCGAGTTGGTAAAATCTCAGGAGGGATAGCCCTTTTACTTCGCTCATACGGGATGAAGGTGGTGAAGCGGAGAACTCTTCAAGAGGAAGAGAATCGACGACTTAAATTTGTTGTGGAGAATCACGAAATCCCGCAGACCGTCAGATCGCGGAGAAGTTGCGAAGGGTTTAACTCGTAGGTGCACGAGAGAGTTCTGTTGTCATCGAATATCGGCATATCGGGATTGGCGAGTGCAAGAGTTACATGCACGTCGAAATCGCGAGTTGCAATTTCCCGATTTAATCGGAGTCGTCAATCATCGGAGGGACAGGTGGCACGAGATCCCGAAGAGTCGGGACTCAGCACTTCGGCGTTTTCGAAGTCGAAGGGAGCACGGAGAAACAGTGAAGTCCAAAATTGCGACGGGTCCCACAGTGATAACGTGGGCGTTGACAGGTGTCATCGAGGTTTCGGCATTAGGGACTTTCCAAAGCAAAGGATTCGCGACAGTTGAAATCGCGATCCCGCGATCCCCGATCGCCCGAGTGAAGGAGCGACGTGGCAGTGTGGGACCCCAGGTATTAGTGGAAGACGGGTGGCGTCAGTTCGGTGCTCGGGGTTTGGAGCTGTAGGAGAACCGTGTTTGCGTGAACCGCGAATCCCCGAATTGCGATCTCCCGATTTCCGGAGGAGGGGGAATCGCCGAAGGAGTTTCTGTGGGTGACTCGTGACTCCCGAGGGGAGTTGGAAGAGATTAGACTCTTCAGGCCCGTGGTCAGAAGGAGGTCCTGGAGGGCGACTGTGCCGACGAGGGCAGGTTGCGTCAATTTGGCTTGCAAATCTGACGGTCATGATCCTCCAACGATCCTCAAGCCCACGGTCACTCATATGACTGACATTCGTAGGGTTTGGATGATCAACACGGTCAATTTCTTGATCGAACGGTTGTTGAGGATTCTCACTTTGATTGGACGACTGCTGAGACTTCTCACCCTGAGAATACACTTTTCCTTACAAGCTTTGATCTCTGCATTTGCTAACCCTCTTGAGATTTTATCATAGGAACATTGTTGATCCTTTCATGATCAACAATAATCACGAATTGCTTCAGCCTTAAGGTGATGTTCTTCTGTCGATTCTTAGTATACTTTTCTTCCTGAGATTAACCTTGCCACTCTTCTTATTATGATTGTCGACATCAATGAAAACACATGAATGACAATATGTCCAACAAATAATAAATCACAAATTGATACAACTTACCTCATAGAAGTAAAGAGGCTAGGAAAAATAATCGATCACAAAGATAGGTTGATCTATGTCAAAGTAAGTTGTAATGACCATAAATATAGCATACTTAGTAAATCTTCGAGCTTAAAAGGGTGAGGAATATTTATAAATGAATACCTCATTCATGAAGACCAAGTTGAATTAAGGAAGGAAGTTCAAAAGGTAAAAGAAGCCAGGAAAGAAGGAAAATGGGAAATAATTAGAAATCAAAAAGCTATTGTTAGGGATAGAGACCATAAGGATAATAATAAATAGGAATTTGGGACACTCAGGATCCTTTTGTGGAATTATCTTGTCTTTCCATGGCGCAAAGGTCCTATGATAAGTTGGATCACGAGTGATATTGATATTATTTGTCTAGTTGAAACTTGGGAGCATGAGGATTCTGAGGTCCCTAAAATAGAAGGATTTGTCTTGTGGTCAGAATGGAACAAAAAATCCCATTGTAGAGGGATAGGAGGCATAGCTTGTTATATTAGAAAGAGAATTTCTCCTCACATTCAACTTCATAAGATTGACCCTCTCAATTAGTACATTTGGATAGAAATTTTAGACAACAATGCTAAGAAGATGTATATAGCAATTTGCTATTTTGCATCTATTAATTCTACTTTTTATAAGAAAAACAATCTAGATAACAATTGTCCCTATAATAATTTAGAACAAGATATTTATAGTTTGAAAAATGAAGGTAATATCCTCTTGCTATGAGACTTTAATGTTAGGACTGCAACTAAAGAAGATACTCTTTTAAGTATTGATTCCAACCATAATCCTTTATGGCTAGATGAGAACCTTGTTTTATCTAATAGCTACAAAAGAAGCTCTGAAGACCTAATTGAGAATTTGTTTGGTACTGAGTTGGTCAAGCTCTGCAGCTCTCAAGACCTAATAATTTGCAATGGAGTAATGAAGTGTCCAAACTCCAACCAGATGACTTGTATTCATGGGTTGGGTAGTAGTGTCACAGATTATGTGATATCTGATATCCATGTTTCCAACCAAATAGAAACTTTTGACCTTTTAAATGACCATGAGCCCAACTCTGATCATAAACCTTTAACCCT